>CM044958.1:24326561-24527299 GCA_024516035.1 Bactericera cockerelli
AGATTTTCCGCCACGAAGGCTGGCTACGTTCCTCAGATATGATCTCTACAGTTGCATTCAAAGTGAAAGTTAAGGGATAGTGTTCACTAAGATTTACTAATCCCGTTTCATAATTTGGCCTTAAGTATCCGACTGGTCCTCTCATTGGTATCAGGTACATTATGATAACCATGTGAATTCATCAACCCTCCTAGAGAATCAAGGCTCTGTATTGTTCCTAGCCATATGTTCCTCTATGTGTTTTTTTATACCCAAGGCATTGCCCTACATGTATTTTTCTTGACCCTATGTAAATAAATCGACAAATGCAGCATGTGTATTAGAAGGAACTATGTCCCCAGTTGATGCCTTCAACGAAATATTTTTTTTTTTTATCTAACTACATGTATTGTACAAATAAAACTCTAGAACGCCAATTTATGACATTACTGATTTGTTAAACTCCGAATAAAATCTTTGTCTATCTGAGTGGCTACCAGTATTTTCTGTTAGTAATTAATTAATAAACAAATAAAAAAGAATCTTGCTCACATTATTTTTTCTTGTGTGGGAGGTGGGGAGTTTTTAAACAGGTAGGTAGATACCTATAGTTAACAGTACGGGAACATGGCCTGAAGTAGGTTTTCTTTCTGTATCAAGCTCGCCGGTAGGCGAGCGCTCGTCAAGTAGCGCCAGCCAACCGGCCTATATTAACACGAAACAGAGTTTATATGTATTTTGTTTTATTGTTTTCGCCCACTTCCCGCTAACTTTTATCAATTTTTATTTCAAATTCGTAATGAGACGCGAAAATAGATTGTGTTTCACAAAAGCGCGAGGTTCCTACGATCAGTTAAAGTCGTTTTCTGGCCACGCGTAAAATCTTGAATTTCATGAAAATATTCATACAGGTTTTTTTTTTTCAGACCAATTTTCTGTCAAGGGTACAGCAACGTGTGCTTATCGTGGAGAGACGTGCGATACGTTTTTGAATAGGGAATTTTTATCTCTGCATACCTTTTATAGTTTCAAGTATTTATTTTTTATAGGATAGGAGATATAGCCTTCTAAAATGAAACCGGAAAGTTGCACAGAGCCGCCCCTGGTTATCTTGGAGCTGCGATTCTGGTATTTTTCGAAAGGTCTTATCATAGGAAAAAATATAAAAATATAACCAAAGTATTACACTGGACCAAACTTGAGTTATAGCCTTTGAAAGGAATACTTATTTTGGAGCCCAGAACCGTCTATTGTTATCCTAGAGATGTATTTCTGGTGTTTTTAGAAAGGTCTAGTCAAAGGGAATGAGATCACTTAATTTCAGATGGTTGAAACAAGTAGAAAAGTCTTTAAAGCCCTCTAAAGGAATATCTATAATGAACCCTGGAGCCACGCCTAGTTCTCCCAAGTTGATGACTGAAGGTTCTTTCCAAAGGTCTAATTACGCAGAATTATACTACGATGTAAACAAATTTTTAGAAAAATCAGCGACAGTGTGAGACATAAAAAGAAAAAACTGAATTTAGATTTATGAGAGTAACAAAAAATCTTCGCCTCACATATAACTTAAAATACGGGTGGGATATAGTCGTCATTGCTTCATCCAAGCTGCCAGCAGACCGTTTTATCAGAATGGGAACAATAACGTTGTATAACTTCAATTAAAGATTTCTACATCAAGAGGTAAACTAGGTCTATATTATTAGAAGTGTATAAAATATTGGCCAGTAAGAAGAAAAATATTCATGTAGATCAAAACAATGATAAATTATAATAAAATATTATGTATTGAGCAGTTTCTGTGGTCGTCAACTGGTGTAGGTAAAAGTGGCCTGGGTTCGAATCCCGGCTAGGTAGAATTTTTTTTTACTCTGTACTTTGGATGTCCGGTTTTCTCGTGAGAAAAAAACAGTAGTTGGTAGTTTGAGTCAACCTCCTATGACCGTTTTTTTTTTTTTTTTTTTTTTTAGTGGGGTTTAACGTCGCTTTCAACTGCCATGGTCATATCACGACGGGGGTTTTACCCTCAATTCGCAGGAAACTCAAAAACTTGCTACTCACATTGACCTCACCCAGCCTGAGTGGGGCCGGGAAAAGCCAGCGTCACGAGAATTAGAATTTGAATGGTCACCCATCCAAGTCTTAACCTCGCTGGATGTCGCTTAACTTCGGTGTTCTGAAGGGAACCGGTGTATTCAACATGCCATCGACGCTGGCTTATGACCGTTTAATTTCGAACGAAGTGAGTATGGTTCTCGATCAACATTGATTTGTCACAATCTAATTATCCGTCTACCTATGTTTGGAACATGATATAAGTTGCATGTTTTGTCCAATCGAGTTGAAATTTTCAGGGTATATTCCATAAATATGTATAATGCTTGCTTATTAATTTATAATTATTAATTGTATATCTAGTATATTTCTCACTTCTTCTGTTTATTTCAGCATAATCTACTGATTATGCTGAAATGACACCATGTTTAGCAACTCGAAGTTAGGCAAATATATGGGTCAATATTTCTTAGAGCTATAGTAAGAGGAACTTTCGGAATATAAAATAATACTCGGCACTTTCATTTCCCTCTTTATTTTGCTAAGATCGAATTTCCATCTACCTACCATGTACGTAGGTACATAATATAATTAAAATTGTATTATAAACAAAACCACTAAACCGAGCTGTCCGTTTTTTAACGAGTTCATTACTAATTTTTCAATACAAAGTTAAAACACTAGTTGATTATTAATGAATTATTATTTAATGGATTTTAAGATTAAATAGGTATGTGTTTTTCTTCATTATCATATTTATACTGGTTGAAGTTCCACAAAAGAAGCACCAATTATCCAATTATCACACCAACCTCATTTTAAAACGATTGTGACCAGTTGATTGTATTTGGTTTTAACGTCATGATTTGAACAAGTAAGGACGGGGGGTTTTACCCTCCATTCGCTGGGAATCGTTCCAGGTACCTACATTTACCTCACCCAGCCTGGGTAGGGCTGTGATTCCAGACTCACGCGTTAAGAGGGGAAAAAAACATTGAAAAGTATGCAACAACCGGGAATGGAACTTGAAATGTCTGGACTACGGGCAGTAGTTACAACCATTACGCCACGGATGCTGGCCACTGACAGTCTAAATAAAGCATTTATTTGAATCAATACTTTTGTATTTTGAATCGTAAATTACGTAGATCTCATTCAAAATTTACAAATATCTACCTACATACGAGTATACAGGACATCCATAAAGTCTCACCAAAGCCTGGGTTTCTCGAAAACGACTCAAAATATCAAAAAACGCAAAAACCCGTATTTCTTTATTTTTAAGACACCTTTAAAACAATATACCACAAGACACACCATTGTATTTAAGATTTTAGCTGGTCCATGTTCAGCCTGACTGGGGCCGTGTAGGCAGATTTTTTTTTTTTTTTTTTTTTTTTTTTTTTTCTGGCTGAAAATTAATCCTCTTAAAAATAAAGGAATATTGGTTCCTTTATTTCTAGAACTGGGTACAGCAGCGAGAGGTACTTAATTGTTCCGATATTATAATAATATTCAGGCTGTCGGTGTCCTAATATTTTTCTCGTTGTCTCGTAGAAACAAGTCTTCTATTTGAAACTTATTTGTCAAACAATCGGTTTAGGGAAATGTACATTATGTAATGTACATTAATAAAATAGGAGGTGGAGCTTCTAATCTATTGAAACACTTGAAACTAAAACACCCAACAAATTTTGTGAACCGAGATTCATCTCCTGTAAACGTTCTGAATGCAAAATTGTGAGATTTAGTTAGTGTACTGAATAATGAAAGAGCCGGTGCTTTTGTAATTGGTTCTTGAGTGATTACTCGAATTCATTATTCCATTTACATCCTCTCTCATAATCTCAAAAACCAAGTACAAAAGTAATTGGATAAATACTCGGTACTTTTAAGTAATCGATTACTGAAGTACCAGTTCTATGAAATACTCGATATCACCCTAATTATTGCCAAAAATAATGAAACGGGGTAGTTTTCTGTTAGTGAACCTCGGTAGTGGGTTTCAAAATTTGAAAAGATCAACAAAATTGCTGAGCGCTATCTAGTGTCACTCAAATAAGGATCACACCTGTTATCTCAAGATTTCCCCTCTCTTCAGCAAGTACTGTGAAATTTTCTTTCAGCATCTTTTCAATGTTTTTTTTTTCTATCATTTTTTTCTACTTGCAATTGTAATTATTTACAGAACAGTACTTGGGTCACAATATAATTTTCGAGCATGCAACTCATTATAACTTTTTTCCTTAAACAAAGTAGTGTCACCTCACTAGTTCAATATAAAATACCTAGGCCAGCGTCGATGGCATGTTGAATACACCGGTTCCCTTCAGAACACCGAAGTTAAGCGACATCCAGCGAAGTTAAGACTTGGATGGGTGACCATTCAAATTCTAATTCTCGTGACGCTGGCTTTTCCGGCCCCACTCAGGCTGGGTGAGGTCAATGTGAGTAGCAGGTTTGTGAGTTTCCTGCGAATGGAGGGTAAAACCCCCGTCGTGATATGACCATGGCAGTTGAAAGCGACGTTAAACCCCACTTAAAAAAAAAAAAAAAAAAAAAAAAAAAATATAAACTACCCAACATTTTACATGATAGTCTTAAAATATTACTGCGTATCGCAACATCCTTAAATTAAAAGTCTTTTTTCTTTTATCTGTTGATTGTTCATTAGTTTTTATTTCATCTATCAGAGGAAAATCAATTAAATCAAAAAGTAGTGATATCCCCCAAAAAACACTACGTGTAAAAATAGTCGTCAAGTGTTGGAATGATCAAAAAGAACTGATATCAAAAACGTCAATTTTCTATGTTTGAAGGAATTATTTTTCACGTAATTAGTCTCTTGATAATTCAACCAAAATAATAGCCTCACAACAACAATACACCTTTGAGCAAACTTCGATTTGGTATTTTGAGAATTTAACCAAAAAAAAAGCCACACCACAAAACAATGCTCTTGTAAGAACAATGGTTCTGTAATTATGCAACATTGTTCTTACAAAAGTATTGTTTTGTGGTGTGGCTTTTTTTTTGGTTAAATTCTCAAAATACCAAATCGAAGTTTGCTCAAAGGTGTATTGTTGTTGTGAGGCTATTATTTTGGTTGAATTATCAAGAGACTAATTACGTGAAAAATAATTCCTTCAAACATAGAAAATTGACGTTTTTGATATCAGTTCTTTTTGATCATTCCAACACTTGACGACTATTTTTACACGTAGTGTTTTTTGGGGGATTAGTAAGTACCTAGGTACATAATTGAGTCTTTTTTTTAATCAAAATGTATTTACTTCTACTTCCTTGGAGTAAATATTTTATTAAGATAATAGTAATCTTGAAAGTTTTATCGTTTTGGTCTCGCTCCAAATAAATTTCCGTAAGTGAAGAAAAATTGTTCCATTTTCCTTTTATAAACTTCACGTCATTATGAACTTGTAATCTTCTTTCTGTAGAAGTAAATGGAATCCTTGAGAAATGTTTGGAACTCACAATTTGATTCTGCATAAGTAATACCTGAAGAAACTCTGTTGTAAATTTAAAAGTAAGTTGTTATAACTTCACTTTCAAAAGTATTACTTAGGTTTTGTGAGAGAAGCAAAGCGAAAAAAGAAGAATGTGTGAAATGATCGAATATGAGAGCTAGAGCTTAAAATTAGAATATTTTTTAAGTATAAATAAAGAGTTGAAATTAAAAAAAAACTACCTAAAAGGGATTATTCTCTTATTTGGGAAACTAATATTTTATAATTTCTTATGAGCGCCTTCAAATGTCTGGGTATGCAATGTGAAACAAATCAAGCGAAACAGTCTTTCCGCGGGAGAACACTTCCCAGAAACAACAGTGCTAGGTGTGCCTTAAATTTTATTTCTTTTTTATAATGTTTATAATAAGAGTTTCCCAAACTTTTTCATTTTATAGGAATGAAACAAGAGCCAATTCAGGTCTCAGAAACAATGAATGACTGAAGAATGACCTGATTTTTTTCTCTAGGTCAGATTTCATCTTCTATTGTACCAGTCTAATATCCTCTTAACTCTCATTTTCCAGCAGTAAAATCTCCCTCCTCTATGTTTTAGTATCATCTCTCTCGAGCCTTGTACTCGCAGGTCTAGCATTATAATGATATGTAGGTTCCTCTCCTGCGTTCTAGAAATAACTAGCCGTATTTACTTGCAAACCACACAACGGGTCACTCTC
The DNA here is from genome assembly GCA_024516035.1 of Bactericera cockerelli. Lineage (NCBI taxonomy): Eukaryota > Metazoa > Arthropoda > Insecta > Hemiptera > Triozidae > Bactericera > Bactericera cockerelli. The sequence continues at coordinate 24,332,797 of CM044958.1, forward strand.
ATAAACTTTAGATTTTCCTCCCCGTGCCTGTGCAGTGTTGCCGGTAGTTACATCTCGAGCTTTATCTGGCTCCGAGCCAGAGTAGAGTAATAAAATAAAAATTTACGCTCCGTAGAAAAGTAGCACTAATTTGTTTGCTTATTTATTCATTAATTTTTTTCATATTTTGATTACAGAGCAGTTTTTATCTTCCTGTTCTCGACTTATTCTGAAGTGGTAAACTTTAGATTTTGCAGAGAACGGATTATAAATGCGAGAGTTATTAATAACATGTACTAACTTTACTAATTTGCAACGGGTGGGAATTAAATCAGCAGGTTAGAGGAGATGAAAGAGTATTGTTGCGTGTGTAGGAACTGGACAGCTTTGAACAAATATAAATTACGAATTAACCCTAGCACTCCCAAGGGGGGGGCACAAAGTACCCACACCTAGAAAAAATGCTCGTAACTTTGATAATACAATACCAATTTGGCTGAAATTTCATGTAATTGTCAGAAATATTGTTTTTCATATTCTAGTGTAGTTTTTTTTTCAAACGACAACGTGATTTTTTTCAATGTTTGTCAGAATTGTCCGACCAAATCGCTCCGGCCGGGATTCGAACCCGCAATTCCGCTCCGGCCGGGATTCGAACCCGCAACCTACGAGTCAGTAGTCAAGCATGCTAACCACTAGACCACGGAGGTCAGCTCAAACAATTTACTTACTACAGAGAAATTTACTCAAAGTTTAGAAATAAGTAAATAAGAAGTGTAAAAACCTGATTTCATTTGTTCAGAATTGATAAATTAGGAAAAGCCGTTAAATTGGCCTCAAATTAAGAAATTAGTAAAAGAGAAGTGTAAAAACCTGATTTTATTTTTTCATTATTCATAAATAAAGAGAAACAATTGAAACTTTTAAATAAATCAAGATTTTTCTTTATTTTTCTATGTGGGTACTTTGTGCCCCCCCCTTGGGAGTATCTGTTACCTAACAAAGCTTGGGAGTGCTAGGGTTAAAAAAAAAATTGCTTTCTAACTCACAAAACTGAACACCTCATCAAAGTAATTTTACAAGATATCGCAAATACACGTCAGAGGGAAATCGCGAAAACAATCCATCCTTTCTCATAGTTTATTGTAATAACTCGAGGTCTCGAATTCTGGAAAGCGAGAGGAAATTCAAAAGGTTAGAGAGAGAAGGAAGAAGAGTTAGACAAACAGAGAAAAAGTAACTAGCGAAAAAGAATTCCAACGAGATAGCAAAATAACATTTCAACAATAAAAGCGAGTTCAAATATTTGATTATTAGAGCGATAATGCAAATTAAAAAAAAAATGTGTTGTTTCTCTGTGACGTACTTTACGGAAACACCTATAGGATTGTGAGAAAAACACTAATTGCTTACATATTTTAATTTCAGTTGTTTTAAAACAACCACTTCTCTTTTGGGTGTATTACCGTAAATTATAGAGAAAATTTTTCTTGTTAATAATAACTCCTTATGGCAAGAACTTTCGAACAAGTTAAAACTTGATTTGTTTTTTCTTTAAAATTTTTTCGACTGTTCGTCCGGCTGGCTGACGAAACCGACCAGAAACTAACATCAACAGAGTATGTCGAGTTATAACTTGTTCGAAAGGTCTTGCCATAAGGAGTTATTATTAACAAGAAATTTTTTCTCCATAATCTACGGTTAACGAGTTATAGGTCAAAATATATGGATATTACGCAGGACGTCCGACCCTGTATCTCGTGAACGGTAAGTCGTAGCATACTGAAATTTATTGTAATGAACTTCTCTCAATAAGACCTTTAAAACAATATGCCACAAGACATACCATTCTATTTAAGATTTTAAAGTTGGTCCATGCCCAGCCTGACTGGGGCCGTGTAGGCAAAAAAAAATTGGCTGAAAATCAATCCCCCTAAATATAAAGGAATACGGGTTTTTGCGTTTTTTGATATTCTGAGTCGTTTTCGAGAAACCTAGGCCTGGGTGAGACTTTATGATGACCCTGTATATTGAGCAATTGATATAGACTCACTAGCGGGTTACACCCGCCGCTTCGCCAGCCCATCAAACACACACAACGCACACACACACCCACCCAGACACACACATCCACACACACACACATCCACACACACCCACACACACCCACACACACGCACACACACGCACACACCCACACACCACACACACACACATACCACACCACACACACACCACACACACACACACACACACACACACACACCACACACACACACACCACACACACACACCACACACACACACCACACACCACACACACACCACACACACACACACCACACACACACACCACACACACACCATACACACACACACACACACCACACACACACACACAAAATGTCATTTAGGTTTGAAAAAAAACCTGAATAATTTTTGTCGCCCATTTATTTTCTGGCCTTCCCCGGCGTAGCTCAAGAATGGCTCATCAGAATTTCGCGATCAATATGTCAAATGAAAGCCTAAACCCTTGCCTAAAACTTTCTCGCTCTGAGTTGATAGGTCGTCACTTCAAATTTCGAGAAAAAATGTCATATAGGTCAAAAAACGTGAATATTTTACATGTTACCCATCCATTTTTTTACCTTACCCGGCGTAGCTCAAGAACGGCTCATCAGAAATTCGCGATCGATATGTCAATTGAAAGCTCAAACCCTTGCCTAAAACTTTCTCGCTTTGAGTTGATAGGTCGTCGCGACAAATTTCGAGAAAAAATGTCATTTATGTCAAAAAACGTGCATTTTTTTTGCGTCACCCATCCATTTTTATCCTTACTCATTGTAGCTTAACCTCAGGGAGATATAATCTAGCCTAGAAGAATTTCCTGATCCAAGCGGACCTATGTGCAAAATTTCAGGTTTCTCGGTCAAACGGTGTGGATTTGTATAAAGAACATACATACACACATACATACACACATACATACATACATACATACATACATACAGACAGCTTTCTTTTATAGATATAGATGAGTACAACTGATCTGACGGGCGAGATTATTGCAGCAGCACATGCACCGTAGGCATGGGCATGTGCTCAGCTTACATACAAGTATTATAAGTGTGAGAGTAAGTAAGCATATCCGGATGCTAGCATGAAGCAGGTCCCTTTCAAAATACAAGTGAGGGCTAGATATTGTAACCTGGAAGTCGGTGATTCGAATGCAATAAAGTAAACAAAAGCTAATGAATCTGTAAATGTGATTAATACAAATGATATTTTTTTAATTATCTGCTCTCTGTTTCTTCGTCCACACAGGAAGGGTACACATTTTCTTCAAAATCATACATTCGCTCAGTACTGGAGTATGGTTCTGTTGTATGGAACCCTACCACTAAAGTTGACTCTAAAGAGCTAGAAAGAGTGCAAGCTCGATTCATCCGGTACTTATTTAAAAAACTAAATGGGTTCTACCCATTATACCCCAACTACATCGAGTATGATCTGCTCACTGAAAATCTCCCCATGCAATCACTTGAGGGGAGGAGACGAAATGACCAGATCAAACTCATTCAAAACGTAAGTACCGGAAAACTCTGCAGCCCTTACATATACCAGATAATACTCCAGTGCCGAAAAACAAATGACCCCCGACTAAGAATGACTGATAACAGGGCACAGCCATTTCAAATACCCCGTAAAGACAACTATACTTTTAAGTCCCCAATAATACAAGCGCTTGATGTATATAACAACACCAATGACAATGTCAGACCACATATTATTATTTTATAATATAAATACCCAATGTAACGCGTCAGTTATTGCCTCACACGACACACAGAAACCTAAGGTTTCTGTTATCCGTGATGAGGTGTAGACGACTATTAAAAAAAAAAAAAAAAACAGCGTTCAGTTTTTTTGAGAAGAGAAGAGAAAACAGAATCTTTTCTGCTTCTTACGTTCTTCTGACCAAAGGAACTGAAGGTGTTTGTTTAGGTTTGAACTCGACAATATTGCAGATAGTTTATCTGTTTGTTTGTTTGTTTGTTCGTGACGCAATTACTGTAGGGAATATATGTGTGTAGTTTGGAAAACTCAGAGTGTACAACTATTTCAAATTTGCTGCGTTTTTGGCGAAAGCTGCTGGAATTGCACTAAAATGCAATTTCAGTGCGCCACCCAGGTTTACTGTAACTTCAGTTGTAAAACCATCGTATTCTCTACCAATCAATAAAAAAAACAAGACATTTTTATGACAGTAAACTAGTGAAAACATTACACAATTTTTTATTAAGAAAAGTCATATAATTAAATAACTAGAGAATAAATTTAAAAAAATCAATAATGATAGAAACTGGTAATTAGATAAATAAATAATAATATAGAAACTGACAATTAAGAAACATTTCTGTAAAAAGCATGCATCTTATTCTGGATGCAAGCATTTGAATATTTCCTTTATAACTCCCAATACTAAGTGCGGCAGGCTGCTTGATTTCAGACCTTTATCTTTCAGGAGCTGGATCAGTCTGCTAAGATCACCAAACAGTATGTCGGTTGCTAATTCATTGCAAGGCAACTTCTGTGTCTCCAGCTCCAAAGCAAGGTTGTCACAAAAGCAAGAGTAAAACCCTTTAGATATGAGGTTTGCCGCACAATCGCTTTTCAAACTTTGAATATTAAGGATAGTAGTCGCATTATCTGTGTGTATTCCCAAGGACTTCAAGAGTCCTATATTCGCATCTAAACCGGTATGTTTGTTCAATTCATTCTTCTTGATATCGCTACATGGAACTTTACGAATCTTGTACTCATGTGCTAATGAGTCGCAGAAGCATTCGTACAAAGTGTCCACTGAGGCATTTGTTTTAGCAAAACTTGCTACAAGCAGGAGAAGACACCATCTTGAAAAGTGTTTGGTTACAGACGGCATTCTGTTTTATTTTGAAATAATTTGAATTATTCAACTTGAAATTTAAATGGACTTGTATACGTTAATACAGTAAAAAGAAAGCAAAAATTACTTAAATGAATTTACAATTCACTGTCAAATTAAACGAAAAAAAAAATTAAATGGGAACTGCAGCAGTGAAATGAAAGTAATACTGATTAAATGAAGTTCAATCGAACCACAGATATTTATAGCTACGTACTTTTTAATGATGATTGTTAAACTAAATTTAGTGGTGTGTGTACCCCTCTATGTTGACCTAACCATAAAAATTAACAATACACTCAGTCACAAAATTATCCGGACAGTCACAATATTTCCATGGATCAATGTATTTCTCCTCACTTTTGAAATTCCATTTCATTATTTAAAAAATAATTAATTTTCTAATTATTACTTTTACGTAAGATGATGGTAAAATCCCTAGGAATTGAGCTTCTGGAATTGTATTTATAAATAAGATGGGAACAGTCCGTGTACTTTTGTTTCTCCCTGTAGGGGGCTATTTGTTCTATTGGTTTTTCTTAAGAAAATAAATATACATTAAACCTTTCTAAGTAAAGCATATTAATTCTCAGTATCGATAAGTGTTTACTATTAAATCCAACAATTTTAATAGTTTATTTAACAATTTTATTAGAATGTACTGCAATTTCCCATAACTCATTTAACAATAATAGTTATTGATCCTAACTTGCTCCATGATGCAAATCAACCACAGTAATTTCTAGGAGGGTTCTACAAGTAACTATTAATAAAAAAAATCTGGTGTAAACATCACACGACTTTCCTTATCCCCCAAAAAGGACTCGAATTCCGCCACTGGTGACTCAACAGTAACAGATAACTAAAAATAAATGCCAAATTCGTAATCAGCACTTCAAAATCATTGAATTTGATATGTCACAACCCCCAACTAGGATGAATAATAAAAAAGTTAGTCAAAGCGGGTCCCTCCAAAATACCGGTATATTGGAGCCGAGGTCCAAAAAGTTCAAGATATCAAAAAAATGATCAGAATAGACCCCTATTATTTTTGCATTCTAAGAAAATGTTGTTCTACAACTTTTTTTGTATCTTTAACCAATTCAAAGAAGCGGCGCTTGCGGCTAATATTTGCGGCCCTGCGGCCATGGAATGCGGCCGATTTCAACCAAAAGTTTCGTGGTTCGTCTGGTGTATAAAATGAATTTCCATACAAAATTTCAAGTCTCTATCTCTTACCGTTCTCAAGATATCCTGTTCACACACAGACACACAGACACACAGACAGACAGACAGACGCACGGACCAATGGCTGAAAACAACTTTTTTGGTATCCTGAGGCTATGATTCGTCCAGAAATGTGAAAACCTGGGTAGGTCAAATTTTCGACGAATACAATACTTTCCTTATTATAGGATAAGGAAAGTAATTATGAATGTTATGAATACTACTACACATTTCATCGTGACTTATTTTGCATTGGATCACATGCAAATGGATTATTTTTTAGTAAATGACTGATTCTATAGTACCTAAATATACTAGAAAAAGCCATCAAAACCACGAAAAACGAACGCGAAGTATGTTGAAAAGCTTTTCAAATTGCCTAATCGGAAAAAAGCGGATACATATTTGTGACGTCATTATTAGCCGAACGCAGTGAGGCTCAAAAGAAACCTCGTTTAGAAGAAACCACTCCAGAGCATTAGGGTGAGAAGCTAATGGAGCAGAAGAGGTAGAAGGTGCCAACAACCTCAACTATGCTCTCTTATAGAGCGGATAGTTCAGAGGTGGCATTCGAAAACCATGGACTTTAAACCATGGCATCATTCCAAATTCTAAAAAGTTTCAATCCATTATAATAGGATCTCCACCACTTTTACATCAGGTCGCTCAGTCCCAAATTCCTTCCATTATATTTAATTCTGAGATTATTCCTTTATCATCTACTGTTAAAAATCTTGGGTTAATTTTTGATGCAGATCTTAAGTGGAATTCTCAAGTTGTTAATATTGGTAAAAATGTGTATCGAAAGTTTCATTCTCTGAAACGTTTGCAAAAGTTTCTGCCTCGTAAGACAAAGCAACTCCTATGCACATCTCTTATATTTCCTTTAATTGAATATGCTGGAACTGCTATGTCAAATATCAATGCGAACCTTCTTTATAAACTTCAAACGTTACAAAATGCTTGTGTTCGATACATTTTTGGATTGAAGAAATTTGACCATGTTTCACAACATAGGAAAATTCTTCAATGGTTACCAATCGATAAGAGGTAAGAACACCAGACTTTGTGCTTACTATGGAGAATCATGAAGGAGGCTTCACCTCCATATCTTCATTCATCATTTCATACATTATCATCATTGCATCATCACAACACACGTTCTACACATCTCATGCTTCCTACTCACCGAACCACTTACATGGGCGAAAGTTTTACAGTCAATGCTGTTAGATTATGGAATCAACTGCCTGATGAACTTAGAACTTTGGATAATCGCTTGGCTTTTAAGATCTTGACGAAGATACATTTCTTGGAAAATTAACACCCCCTCTCCCCCCTTTTTTTTCACTATTTCCCCCTATTCTTTGTATATATTTATTCCTTTTCGTTTCTCTTTTTTTTATGTCTTTATTGTTTTTTTTTTTTTTTTTTTTTTCTTTCTTCTATTTTATGCTTTTTTTCTATCTTATATCTCTCACATTATTTTAGTTAGGCTTTTAAAAGGGTTGGGTGGAAGAGATTGCCACAGGCAATAACCCCGCCCTTTAGGTAGGACATTTCTCTTTTTTTTCGTTCTTGTATATATGTTTAATCTTTTTGTTTTTCTTTATATTTTATTGTGTTCTACTGTATATATTTTTTGTTCTATCTAATAAAGCTTAAAAAAAAAAAAAAAAAAAAAAAAAATGAGTCTCGGCCACAGGCAGGCGAAAATGTTCCTAACTCATTCGCCCAAAAGAGCAAAAGAAGTGCTCTGTCTGAGCAAAGAGGAATTAAAAATCTTTACTGGCTTTTTAACAGGTCACTGTAGCCTCAACTACCATTTAAACAAGATGGACATCGCTCGAGACCCAAAATGCAGTATCTGTATCAAAAATGTATCAAAGTATCAAAATGCAGTATAAGGGGCCCCAGAATCAGCTAAACACATTCTCTGTGAATGTGGAGCAGCCTTTCACACTCGACTGAAACACTTCTCAAAGCTGATTCTAACACCTAAAGAAGTTACTGAAATCAGTCCTAAAAGAATCTTGAGCTACATTAATAGCTTTGATCTCTTTTAGAGTTACAGGGGCATGTCAAAAGATCTATTTAAGGTTGCAATGACAAAGAGCTTTCGTAGCCGACAGTCCTATTTATACCAATACCAATACTACTCTTTCTTTCGATAGAGCCAAATAAAAATACGTGCAAGTGTTCCATTATTTCACATCTCTCATAGGTAATCTGACTCACAATCTCAACATAATTTTTCGGAGATCTCCTATGTAAAATTTGTATACAAAACCAGTTTTACATTTCCGTAGGATATTTCGATGTGGACGAAATATTGATAGTTCAATTTTTAAACTCACAACTTCTATACTGTCCCCATGATATTATTTATAATAGTTCTCCGTAATTTGTTCGACAGTTCAACATTTCCATACGATATTTGTCCCACGTTATTCATCAGTAACTCATGGGACGTTCCCATAATGTAATTTGTCAAATGAAAATAAATTCAAAAGCCATTAGGTGGGAGCGTTATGTATGTAGTTAATCGAATTCACATTTTGGCCGCCAAGGGACTTGATTTGAACAGAAGTAATGCTGCATTAATAACATTTGTGATTACAAAATATGGGGACATGCAGCGGGGATTGATAAAATTTCTGGGACAAGGAAGTAGGGGTGTGTAACACAATTCAAAATACACATTGCAGAATTTGCAGACAGGGTCTGAAAAAAGATTATGCCACATGTATTCGATAATTTTTTGAAATCGCTAAAGTATCAACCGAAAAGTGTTTAAAAAAATAAAAGATAGTCTCACTCGTCAAGAGTGTTTTAGTATTTTGAGCGATTGGTTGGCGGGAAATTTTTTACGTCAAAGCATAACTGAACGGACATATACTGTGTTTCATTTATTTTACTGTCTTTCTTCACTTTGACTGACTCTTCTTTTCTCTCTCCACTCCGAGTTGTATGAACTCATTAATGAAAGGACTCTTTGCCCAGCCAAATAGACAACAAGAGGTGGAAACAGAGCCACTCATCACTGTCCCTTGTTCACCCTATTCAACCACCTGGTGGAGGAGAGGGGGAGAAGTTATTGTATTGTCGTAATCACAATGTCGGCTGTAGCAGGAGCAGTGGGTTACATAATGAATAATAAATCCTCTACCCCTCACCCGGCCTGACCTGTCCCGTCCATTAAACACATTCCAAGCTTCAAATGCACGTCCCGGCTTGTGATTAATTCGAAAAATAAATCTCTCCCTCTTCCTTTCTCTCGTCCTAACTTTCTTATTCTTCACTTCTCTTCCCTATGTCACTCCCCATCTCTTAGTATCTACTTATTCTTTTTCCTCTCTAACTCTCCTATATTTCCTTTTCTCTCCATTTTCTCATTATTTTCCCATGTTTTCTACTCTTTTTTACTACATATATATGTAATTATGTATATATCTGCATTTTATTTTCCTTCCTTCTTCCGCCCTTTCTTTCATTTTTCTTCTCTAAACTTTCTGCCTCACTTCTCTCTGTACATACTCCTACATATGTACCTCTCTCATTTTCTTTGATTTTTAACTTTAATAGATAAATACATATGTATCTTGTTCTACGACGCAAGGCGCGTAGGGAATCTGACTCGTTCCAAGGGGTTTTTTTACGGTACATATAAAATAGTGTAGAAAATTCACTAATGCTAGAAAATAGAATACTCCTTCAAATACATGTATATTTGCTCGTATTTTATGAATGAACAGAAAATACCTAGTATCATGAAACACATAGCTGCAGTTTTCTGCAATGCACATCGTAGATGATCCCCTATAAATTTTACTGTAAGAAACAGAAGGGAAAAGTTTCGCATTCTAATTCGAGCAATAAAAGAAAAAAAAAGGGCAGCAGCAAAAAATTCTTCGGACAAATTTAAACATTTCAAAGTTTTTACTTCTACCAGCATGATTTTTTTTTAATTTGTTTAATGTAATATCTCTGACAAGGGAAATAACGGTAGACAGGCAACTGTGATTAAAAATTTATTTTCAAAATAAGAAAAAATATTTTCATTGAATCCTTTGAAAACTTTTTTTTTTTAAAGACGATAGCACTATTGGAATAAATAAATTAAAAATAAAGATCATACTGGACAAACGTACTATACGACGCAGCCAGGAAGACTAGATGAAGTCTTTCTTTAAAATCCTCTCTACACAATGTCCTTCTTATCTCTTTACTCAATACAAATTCCGCTCCTCAATTGTATCCAGAGTAACTCCTAGATCCCATGACCTACTACTTGAAGTCCCTCCTCACAACAGTGCCTCATATTCTAATTCCTTTTATATTCACTCTATAAATCTCTGGAACAAAGTACCATATCTAACCCTTAGCTCTCTATCGCCTTACTCATTCAAAACCTCATTACTGCTGGCTGTCAGCGAAGGTCACCTTACCCTTTAATCCCTTTTTTTATTTTCTTCCTCTCCTGTCCCTATCCCTTATCCTATCCTTAGCAGAATTACTGGTGATACCATCACCTTTCACTGTATGAGTGTTAGTATGAATGATTGATTGAATTAACGTGTGATTGATTGATCGCTCGCTTGTATGCTTGTTTTGATTTTTATTTATTGTTAATATATCTGGTTTTTATTTCTACATTTACTTTTATTATTATTTAATCATTATCATTATTATTTTATTATTATTATCTTCTTTATTATTTTATTATTATTATCTTTTATTATTATTATTTTATTTTTTTATTTTTTTTTTTTCCTTTTTTTTCAAACCTAAGCAAGGTTTTTTTCATTTTATGTATATAATCTTAAGAATATTAAATGTATGTACAAAATGTCTGTTTAAATTTGAAAATAAACGAGACCTTGTTTAGACTGCTGGAATAAAGGGACTTTTTAGTCTCACCTCGGCAGTATAAACAAGGTAATTTCTATTCTATTCTATGAAGCGGCGGGCGGGGAAATTTAGATTTATAATATTTAATGGTGGATTATCACCCGTTCTATTGGTTATTGGTTTTAAATTTTTCTACTAAAGATATTTTTCACGTCTTTGCAAAATTTTACATTCTATCTCTTTCCAGTGTCGAGATATGACGGCTTCTTGAAGAACCAGTTAATCGGAACTCAAGGGTACCCTTGAGTTCCCATCAAGATCAATATAATCTAGACGTCTCGTCGCGTCGCGTCGCCTGAATAGTCTGGACAACATATCAAAATTTCAGCACTATAGCTTAAATCGTTCAAGAGTTATGACTTCTGACCGACGATATAACGAAAAGTTCTTCATATAAAAAAAAAACCCTAAAATAAGAGTAGATGATTTGAATGAAACAGTTACAAGAAATTTTATAGACAGAAGATCAGGCGTCTACATGTTCTCCTGAGAGAAATTTTGAAAGCAATTATCAAGAAAAATAGGGTTCAGAGATACATATACATAATTATAGAGATCGAGAAGAGAAGATGGAAAGGAGTAGGAAGAGGAAATTGGGAAAGAATCTTGTGAGGAGAGGAGTGCGGAACTAGAGAAAGAGGAAATTAAACTCTTTGTAAACAATGATGGCATTTCTCATCAGCATCAGCCCTGCACCACGCTGGGCTGCTAACAAAACTTTCAGCTCAAACTTTCTGCCAGGATTTAAATAATTATTCCAGCAAGCAAGACAGCAGCGTGGGATATCTGGGGACTTGATGCATAAGTCTCGAGGAATTCAAAGAAACATAAAATAAAAACTTAAATTAAAATAATATCCAAGATTCGGGATTTGATTTGAAAAGAAATAAACCATCTCGTACTCGTAAACTTAAAAGAATAAGAAATAAAAAAAGAATTTTTCTTTTAGAAAAGTAACTAAGATTGTAAAATATAGTTTTTACTGAGAAAAATATTTGAAAATGGTTCAAAGAACGTCTAAAAAATACCAATGTATTATACAGGCTGGCTAAAGACAAGAAGAACACACTCAAATCTCTATTCCGAGCTGTATTATTATGTCAGTTGAGCCACATAATTCCTACAATCTGCTATAACTAAAGATTAGATAAAATTTAACTTTTTGTTCTGATGGCAATTTAGATACAGTGATAATCTGACATTTAAATTTACTTCAAATAGAAGAACAAATCAGTCGTTTTTCCAGGCCCAACACAGGGTGGGTGAGCACAGGGTTCGTGAGTTTACAGGGAAATGACCCAGATGTTAGGGAGACGTTAAGCAAGAATCCAAAATAAATTCTATCACCATCAAGACAAGTAAAATATACATTGTCTTGTTTTTTAGGATCCGCCTTGCAAATTTATAATAGGTATCTGTAAATATTTCAATTGTTTATTTCATCTCACTTGAGTTGTAAAATACAACAAAAACTGATATAAGAGAAGAGAATTAGCCATAGTGGAAAATCCAAGCAAAACAGAACAAGGACCTATCTACATCTACCCGATGACATTCAAAACAAGCAAGAGAGGATGTGAATATCCAACCCGGTGAAAACCTGAATTGACAGGGGATAACTTTCCGTGTCTTTGCACCACAAGAAACTTCAGTTGTCTCTTTAGTTTCGACAGCTATATGCTCAAGAGGAGAAATATTGAAAATTTAAGTGAAATGCAAATTTGGAAACAACGAATTTCCGCCTGAGTTAGCTCAGAAATGATTACAAAGAAGAGACGCTATCTCGCTCCCTTGCTCCCTATTGAGATCCTTTCTCATTTGAAACATACGCTCATGCTCATGATACAGCTTGGTATTGTTTCTCTGAGAGTTTCTGCGAAATCCATACAGCTCCAATTAAGTGTAACAACCGTGTTATTGAGAGTTTATATGTAGCATGGTTTTCATAGACTATACTAGCTCTAAAAATGATAAGGTAGCTCTTTACAAGTAATAATACTTACCTACCTACTCAGTTTAACAACCTAAAGGGTACTTTTCAATGTCTTGTTTGTTTTGCAGACAAGACATTGAATGAAGAAAAAATCCCCCAAAAAACACTACGTGTACAAACAGTCGTCAAGTGTTGGAATGATTAAAAAGAACTGATATCAAAAACGTCAATTTTCTATGTTTGAAGGAATTATTTTTCACGTAGGTAATTACAGAATCACGTCCTTGAATACTGCACACTGTTTTGTTAGTAAATTACTACACATAAATTTCAGAACAAAACAGTGTGCAGTCAAGGACGTGGTTCTGTAATTACCTACGTGAAAAATAATTCCTTCAAACATAGAAAATTGACGTTTTTGATATCAGTTCTTTTTAATCATTCCAACACTTGACGACTGTTTGTACACGTAGTGTTTTTTGGGGGATATCACTACTTTTTGATTTAATTGATTGTCCTGTGATGGATGAAATAAAAACTAATCAACAGACAAAAAAAAAGACTTTTAATTTAAGGATGTTGCGATACGCAGTAATATTATAAGATTTTAGTGTCTACATGGAATATCAAATCATGCACGTACTTATGGCACATAAAAAAACCTTTGATGATTTGTTTTTATAAAATACCTTCGTTCTGCATATTACAAGACTAAAAATATAATGTTGGGTAATTTATATTGAAGTACGAGTAGTGAGGTGACACTACCTTGTTTAATGAAAAAAGTTATAATGAGTTGCATGCTCGAAAATTATATTGTGGCCCAAGTACTGTTCTGTAAATAATTACAATTGCAAGGAGAAAAAAAAAAGATAAAAAAAAAACCTTGAAAAGATGCTGAAATAATATTTAATAGTACTTGCTGAAGAGAGGAGAAATATTGTGATAACAGGTGTATTCCTTACTTGAGTGACACTAGAGCGCTCAGCAATTTTGTTGATCTTTTCAAATTTTGAAACCCACTACCGAGGTTCACTAACAGAAAAGTACCCCTTTTCAGTATTTTTGGCAATAATTAGAGACGGGGTGATATCGAGTATTTCAAAGAACTGGTACTTCCGTAATCGATTACTTAAAAGTACCGAGTATTTCCAATTATTTTTTACTTGGTTTTTGAGGTTATGAGAGCGCATGTAAATGGAATAATGGATTTAAGTAATCACTCAAAAACCAAGTACAAAAGCACCGGTTCTCTCATTATTCAGTACACTAACTAAATCTCACAATTTCGCATTCAGAACGTTTACAGGAGATGAATCTCGGTTCACAAAATTTGTTGGATGTTTTAGTTTCAAGTGTTTTAATAGATTAGAATCTCCACCTCCAATTTTATAAACTGAATTACATAATGTACGAATTTCCCTTAACCCTCCGATTGTTTGACAAAGAAGTTTCAAATAGAAGACTTGTTTCTACGAGACAAAGAGAATTTTATTCATAGATAATATCGGAATAATTCAGTACCTCTCTCTGCTGTACCTAGTTCTAGAGATGGGTATTTGGGTAGTATTGTAATTGTAATACCGAGTATTTCATAGAATCGGTACCCGGTATGCTACCCGGCCCCTGTGTGTAATACCAAGTATTAAATAGAACCGGTACCCGGCTACTACGTACGATACGACGCCGGAGCTTCGTACTCGGTTCCAGTGTGTAATACCGAGTATTTCATAAAACCGGTACCCAGTACGGTACGCGGATCCAGTGTGTTATACGGTCGCCAGTGTTGTGCACGGGTACAATTTTTTTGTACCCGGTACGGGTACAGGTACCGAGCAAAAATTTTGTACCCGGTATGGGTACGGGTACCTAATTTTATTTTGTGCCCGGTACGGGTACTTTTGTAACAGTACCTGGTATTTTTTGGGTACTTTTCGTGTACGTTATCCTTATCTATAATAATAAGATTTGTTTAAATTATTTTAACGACCAAACTAAATGAAATAGTAAATTACTAGTTAGCCTTTAATGAGGTCTTGAACTCCAAGTTCCAGGTTTAAAGTCTAGTAAGCTAGATTTTAGTATTATTTCAAATTACTATTAATGTTAATTTATTATTATTATCACAATCAGGAAATAAAAACATACATTTATTAAAAATAAGGCTTACTCCTTTTTAATTTAAGTATGAATTTGTGAACAAAAATAACTAGAATGTAGAAAAAATAGTATTCTACCATATACGAGTATGTAAAACAATTTTGAAGAAAATCGGTTAAGCGGTTTTGGAGATACAAATGATTTAGTCGAAAAAATCAAAATTGCCACGTGTATACAATGTGAAACAATCACGAGGAAGTATTGTGTCCATAATTGGGAGTGTTTTATTATTTATATTTTTATAAATGGTACATATTTTTTTTTTTTTTTTTTTTTTAAAGTGGGGTTTAACGTCGCTTTCAACTGCCATGGTCATATCACGACGGGGGTTTTACCCTCCATTCGCAGGAAACTCACAAACCTGCTACTCACATTGACCTCACCCAGCCTGAGTGGGGCCGAGAAAAGCCAGCGTCACGAGAGTTAAAATTTGAATGGTCACCCATCCAAGTCTTAACCTCGCTGGATGTCGCTTAACTTCGGTGTTCTGAAGGGAACCGGTGCATTCAACATGCCATCGACGCTGGCTCATGGTACATATTTGTAAAATTTGAATGAGATCTATGTAATTTACGATTCAAAATACAAAAGTATTGATCCAAATAAACGCTTTATTTGGACTGTCAGTGGCCAGCGTAATGGTTGTATCTACTGCCCGTAGTCCAGACATTTCGAGTTCGATTCTCAGTTGTTGCAGACTTTTCTAATATTTTTTCCCCTCTAAATACGTGAGTCCGGAAACACAGCCGTAGTCCAGACATTTCGAGTTTGATTCCCAGTTGTTGCAGACTTTTCTAATATTTTTTTCCCCTCTAAACACGTGAGTCTAGAATCACAGCCCTACCCAGGCTGGGTGAGGTAAATGTAGGTAGCTGGAACGTTTCCCAGCGAATAGAGAGTAAAACCCCCCGTTCTGACTAGTTCAAATCAGGACGTTAAAACCAAATACAATCAACTCGTCACAATTGTTTTACATACATAGGTAGCTGAATAGTTAGATTGTGACAAATCAATGTTGATCGAGTTAAACCATACTCACTTCGTTCGAAATACGGTCATAGAAGGTTGACTCAAACTACCAACTACTGTTTTTTTTCTCACGAGAAAACCGGACATCCAAAGTACAGAGTAAAAAAAATCTACCTAGCCGGGATTCGAACCCAGGTCACCTTGCAAACTTTGTGTTTTACCTACACCAGTCGACGACCACAGAATCTGCTCAATACATAATATTTTATTATAATTTATCATTGTTTTGATCTATATTAATCAATATTTTTCCTCTTACTGGCCAATATTTTATACACTTCTCATAATATAGACCTAGTTTACCTCTTGATGTAGAAATCTTTGAATGAAGTTATAGAACGTTATTATTCCCTCTCTGATTAAACGGTCTGCTGGCAGCTTGGATGAAGCAAAGGCGATTATATCCCACCCACATTTTAAGATATATGTGAGGCGAAGACTTTTTGTTACTCGCATAAATCTAAATTCAGTTTTTTCTTTTTATGTCTCACACTGTCGCTGATTTTTCTATAATTTTATTTACATTGTAGTATAATTCTGCGTAATTAGACCTTTAGAAAGAACCTGCAGTCATCAACTTGGAATAACTAGGCGTGGCTCCAGGGTTCATTATAGATATTCCTTTAGAGGGCTTTAAAGACTTTTCTACTTGTTACAACCATCTGAAATTATGTGATCTCGTTCCCTTTGACTAGACCTTTATAAAAACACCAGAAATACATCTCTAGGATAGCAATAGACGGCTCTGGACTCCATAATAAGTATTCCTTTCAAAGGCTATAACTCAAGTTTGGTCCAGTGCAATACTTTGGTTATATTTTTATATTTTTTCCTATGAAAAGACCTTTCTAAAAATACCAGAATCACAGCTCCAAGATAACCAGGGGCGGCTCTGTGCAACTTTCCGGTTTTATTTTAGAAGGCTATATCTCCTATCCTATAAAAAATAAATACTTAAAACTATAAAAGGTATGCAGATATAAAAATTCCCTATCCAAAAACGTAGCTCACGTCTTTCTGCGACAAGCACACATTGCTGTACCCTTGACAGAAAATTGGTCTGAAAAAAAAAAAACCTGTATGAATATTTTCATGAAATTCAAGATTTTCGGCGTGGCCAGAAAACGACTTTAACTGTTCGTAGGAACCTCGCGCTTTCGTGAAACACAATCTATTTTCGCGTCTTATTACGAATTTGAAATAAAAATCGATAAAAGTTAGCGGGAAGTGTGCAAAAACAATAAAACAAAATACATATAAACTCTGTTTCGTGTTAATATAGGCCGGTTGGCTGGCGCTACTTGACGAGCGCTCGCCTACCGGCGAGCTTGATACACTGCTCATAATTATAATATAGATCTAGTTTACCTCTTGATGTAGAAACCTTTTAATGAATTTATAAAACGTTATTATTCCCATTCTAACAAAGCGGTCTGTTGGCAGCTTGGATGAAGCAAAGACGATAGTCTCCCATCCATATTTTAAGTTCTATGTGCGGCGAAGATTTTTTTGTTACTCTCATTAATCTTAATTCAGTTTTTTTCTTTTTGTGTGTCACACTGTCGTTGATTTTTCTAAAATTTTATTTACATCATATTATAATTTTCCGTAATTAGACCTTTAGAAAGAACCTTCAGTCATGCACGTGGGATAACTAGGCGTGACTCCAGGGTTAATTATAGATATTCCTTTAGAGGACTTTAAATACTTTTCTACTTGTTTCAACCATCTGAAATTAAGTGATCTCATTTCCTTTGACTAGACCTTTCTAAAAACACCAGAAATACATCTCTAGGATAACAATAGACGGCTCTGGGCTCCATATTAAGTATTCCTTTCAAAGGCTATAACTCAAGTTCGGTCCAGTGTAATACTTTAATTATATTTTTATATTTTTTCCTATGGTAAGACCTTTCGAAAAATACCACAATCGCAGCTCCAAGATAACCAGGGGCGGCTCTGTGCAACTTTGCGGTTTTATTTTAGAAGGCTATATCTCCTATCCTATAAAAAATAAATACTTGAAACTATAAAAGGTATGCAGAGATAAAAATTCCCTATTCAAAAACGTAGCTCACGTCTTTCCACGATAAGCACACGTTGCTGTACCCTTGACAGAAAATTGGTCTGAAAAAAAAAAAAACCCGTATGAAAAATTTCATGAAATTCAAGATTTTCGGCGTGGCTAGAAAACGACTTTAACTGTACGTAGAAACCTCGCGCTTTCGTGAAACATAATCTATTTTCGCGTCTCATTACGAATTCGAAATAAAAATTGATAAAAGTTTGCGGGAAGTGTGCGAAAACAATAAAACAAAATACATATAAACTCTGTTTCGTGTTAATATAGGCCGGTAGGCTGGCGCTGCTTGACGAGCGCTCGCCTCCTGGCGAGCTTGATTAAGAAATTTAAACAACACTGAAAGAAATGGAGAGTATCTTTTTGAACAATGACTAACTCTATTATCCAGCATTTTACTAGCAACAATTTTATTTCTATTCGGAACAAAAGAAATACAGAATAATGAACTGAAAATATCTGTTTATAATGCAAATGATATAGAACTAGAAGAAGATTTTCTTCTACAGCCACGTTGAAATAATAGCAAGATAAAAGCACGTCTAGTCTTTTGTTCAGCATGAAGCAGAAATTAAGATAAGCTAGCAGTCCCAGTGAAGGAAAAGCCTCGCTATTGTAATTGAGAACATAGCAAGGAGTCTGGCTTTCAAATGGAAATTCGAAGAAAAAACTTTAGAAAATTATTTTTTTACGAGATTTATTAATTTTAGCTCTAAAAATAAATCATAATTTTTATTGTTCGTGAGTATTATGTAATTGAAGTAAAGATCTTTCAGAATTTACTATCCTTACTTCTTTAGGTATATGTACTACTCATTATTTTGACCGACCTCAGTGGCTTGATCGATAAGTCGATGGACTTGTAACCTGGAGGTCGGTGGTTCAAGTCCCGGTTTCAGCGTAGATTTAGTGCAGCGAGTGTGAGTGGTTGTGGCATCACGAGGGTGATTGGCATAAATGATAGCTTAAAAAAAAAAAAAAATATTCAATATTTTGTATAGATTTTACTACACAAATTATTACACATCAGATTTACATATTTCTAAAGTTCTGCTATTTATGTATGCGTAACCATTCCTTTATGGTTTCATTCCACGGAATCGTGTTTTACCATTCCATTTCCACGGATGACATCAACGGAGAAATCTCCACTTGAGCCTCTGACAGTACCACCTTTGTATGAGCAGTGTCCGTTGACTTTGCAACAGTTCATATCTAGCATTGAATGCAGCGGTTCTCGTAGGATCACCGAAGTTAAGCAGCGTCCAGCGAGGTGAAGACTTCGTGATCGTGATGCTGGCATTCCAGCCCAACCCAGGCTAGGTGAGGTTAAATTGGGTAGCAGGTTTGTGAGTTTCCTGCGCACACACACACACACACCCTCGTCGTATTTTGACTATGCAGTTGAAAGCGACGTTAAATCCAAATTAAAAAAAAAAAATATTCTTTTTCAAATGTTCTTGGAAATGTTTTGTAGGTTATTCTGTCCCTCATCGGAAAAGCAAGAGTAATTTCATATCAGAAAGATTTCATTTTCTGCAAACGAGGAGAGCTGACCCTATAATAACGGAAATTGCGCATGGAAGTAAATACAGAGGTTAGTTGATGGCATAAATATTCAGAACTACAGCCTGCAGCGAGAGCCAATTTGCTCGAAAGAGCTATCAGGTATGTGATATCTATGTGTATGTTTGTATGTATATGTACATCTAAAACAACTTTGACCTTCCTCTTTGTGCTGAATTTTAATATAGGAGATACTAGATAAACAACTATTCTGCGTCGACCTACGCACGCAGTGTGTATATTACACAAAACATTTCCAGCTGTTTTGCTTCTTCTAATATATTCTTCCCTGAAATTTTAAACTCAAAATGATGTGGTTTAATAGTTCTGTTATTAAAAATTCATAGAATTTTAATCAAGTTTTCAAGAACCTGTAGGTATGATGAACCTTTCTATCAAATAAATTATCGACATAGGCAAATGTAAACTGCCCTAAAAAGGTAATATAGCATACAAAATTTATTGAGAATTCACCATACTTGTAATATTTGTGATAGCTCATATAATCACTCTGTCTTTGTGACGTCACAATCGCTCAAACCCACCCTCCTAAAATTCAATGCTTATATTATTACGCTTCAATGGACTTGATTAGGTCCAACACATTCAACTTTGCACATTGGACCTCACCAGAAATTTAAATACTATTATTTAATATATTCATAAAAAATTGATGAACATTTTTAAATCTTATTGTTTTGTTTGGTATTCAAGTTCTTTCATTTTGTTTTCGATAAAATGTTCTTTGATTAATAAAAATACAAATAAAGTACCTAATAAAATAATAAAAAAATCAAGATGTTGTTTTGAATGGGGAAACGAATGATTAACTCGACTTGTGATCTCTATTTTTGTTTTGTTTTTTTTTGTTTTTGTTTTTTTTTTTTTTTTTTTTTTTTTTTTTTTAAATTATGGTGCTTTAAATCGATGGTCATTCGCACCGTTTCCAAGTTTAGATCTTTCTAAATAAATGAGATTTCATGAGGTATAACATTAGGGAGTCAATCCCGTCTTTGTTATCCTCAAGAGAAGGAGGAGTGGGTAGGGATGCGCGAATAGGGGCAAGAATAGGACAATCTAAGATGTGTGTAAAGCCGTTAGTAGAACTCCACACTGACAATCAGGGGGAGGTTCTCTCCGGAATAGGTGACCATAGGCAATAACCTATGGCGGGGTTATTGACATAGGCAATAACCCCGCCCTTTAGTTAGGACATTTATGTATTCAAATATTTTCTATTCTTTTTCATTTTTATTGTATATATTGTTTTTTTGATTTTTCACTGTTAAAATTATTATTTATATGTACATAATGTCCTTTTGTATCTAATAAAGAATTATATAATAATAATAATAATATGACCAATACGCATTCTAGCAAGAATTACCTCTTCTCTTCTAAGTGATCTGTAGGTAGATTGCCAAAAACCTATATTGGGTTTTATTCTCTTAAGCTTGTTGTTAGGGACAACGGAAGTCCAGTATTTTTTAAATTTGTTCTGTATTAGGGAAAGGATAAAGGATAAGGGTTGGGTGGAAGAGATTGCCACAGGCAATAACCCCGCCCTTTAGGTAGGACATTTCTCTCTTTTTTTCCTTCTTGTATATTTGTTTAATCTTTTTGTTTTTCTTTATATTATATTTCATTGTGTTCTACTGTATATATTTTTTGTTCTACCTAATAAAGCTAAAAAAAAAAAAAAAAAAAAATGGTTTTAAGTCGTCAGGGGCGCAAAGGTTTCTTTGGACTCGTGATCTCGATTTTTCGATCAGCACGAAAGTCACTTACTTATTGAGCTTCCGGATGGCGGCCTTGAGCGTGGTGAAGTCTGGCCGCTCGGACGGGTCCTCATTCCAGCACCTCTTCATGATGGCGGTCACCTCCTCCTCACACGTGAGCTCTGACAGGGTGGGCCGCAGGCACTTCTCCCCCTTCCGCACAGCTTCCACGATTTCTGAAGCACAACAAGAGGGGCGACCTTACATTAATAATAATAATAACTCTTTATTGACAAGAACAATATTGACAAAGGGCGTGATTATTGCCTGATCTCTGCCATCAAACCCAAATCTCTGCCTGAGGCAATCTCTGCCATACATTAATTTGATAAAGCATAGAATTTAAAAGTAGATAATAATAATATTATCTTCGTATTTATCATAATAATATTATGATAAATACGAAGAGGACAAATGGACGTGGGTATCACCGGATGGGAATGTAAGAAACGAGATAGACTTCATACTGAGCAAAAAATGGGATAAGGTTAAACTTGTAGAGGTAGTTAAAAATATTGATACAGGAAGTGACCATAGGCCAGTAGGAACTATTTTGATGGAGGAATTAAGAAGGAAATATATTAAACCGAAGAAGGAGAAAATTGAGTTGAAATCAAAGGATCTGATAGACAAAGGGTTTGAAAATATATTAAAAGAAAAGTTACATAGTGAAAACAAAGAGAAAAATATCGAAATTCTGAATAGAAAACTAAAAGAGACTGCTGAGGAAATAGAAAACCAAACGACAAAAAATAAACATAACTGTAGAAATTTGCCAGCAAATATAAAAAGATTAATGGAGAAAAGAAGGAAGTTGAAAAGATATGGAATAGAAAAAGTAGAATATTCAGAAGTGTCTAAATTATTAAGGAAGGAGTTGAAAGAATGGTTAGAACAGAGAAAGATAGAAAGAAAGGTGGATGCGGTGGAAAATGGAGGAAAACTAAAGGAAATGGATAAAGTCAGGAAAATGATTTTGAGTTTAAATGATAATCAGGGTAAGGAAATTAGAGATAAAGAGAGCTTATTAGAAAGAGTGAAGGAATTTTATGAAGAACTGTATCGAGGCATAGATAATAGAAACGAGAAGGAATCAGAAGAGATAGAGAATAGTGAGGAATGGTTGGAAATAATGAAAGAAGAGGTGATTAAAGCGATAAGAGATACCAAGGAGGGGAAAGCGTGTGGAATAGACAGAGTGACAATGGAAATGATAAAAGCGGGAGGAGAAACAGTGGCAGAATACTTGACTGAGATTTTTAATAAGTGCATGAGAGAAGGGAAATTACCAAGGGGGTGGAACATAGGAAAACTTGTATTGTTGTTTAAGAAAGGGGACTCAAGAGAACTAAAGAATTTTCGACCTTTGAGTCTTCTAAATGTGGAATATAAATTGCTATTCAAAGTCATTTCAAAGAGACTACAAAGTTATTATAACAACTTCCTGTCAGTTGAGCAAGCAGGTTTTAGAGCAAATTTTTCCACTATAGATCATATCTTTGTCTTAAATGACCTACTTAGAAAAGCTGTGGAATATAATTTTGCTTTAGTATACCTGTTTATTGACTTCGAAAAGGCCTTTGATCTCATTTCAACAAAAAAATTAATAACAATGCTAAGACAGATAGGGGTTGATGAAAAAATTGTGAGATATATGGATAAGGTTTATGGAAAATCAAGTTTGGAGTTTGAACTAGAAAAAGGGTATAAAACAGAAATAAAAGTTAGGAGTGGGGTAAAACAAGGAGATGTTATATCTCCGACTCTTTTTATTGGAGTTCTACAGGAAATTATGAATAAGATAGACTGGGAGGAAAAGGGAATCATGGTGGAAGGAAAAAGGTTAAATAGATTGGCATTTGCAGATGACATAGTTTTGATAGGAAGTAGTGTTGAAGAAGTAAGGAATATGTGTGAAAAATTGTTAAATGAATGTGAGAATTATGGAATGAGGGTGAATGTTAATAAATGTAGATTGATGATGACAGAGGAAAATGCAGAGGATAAGTTGATGATAAAAGGAGAGGAAGTGAGAAGAGAAAAAAATTTCATATATTTGGGACAATTATTGAGTGTGGAAGGTCAGTGGGCAGAAATTTGTAGACGGTGTGCGATAGGATGGAGTACTTTGATGAAAAACAAAGAAGTATATAAATCAGGGGTAAAAATGGAAGTAAAAAGGAAACTTTGGGAAATGACGGTCTTGCCTAGTATGACGTATGGATGTGAAACATGGGTGATGAGTGCGAGAGTGAGAAATAAATTGAGAGTTACAGTAAGAGCAATGGAGAGATATATGTTAAGGAAGACAAGGAGAGATAGAATAAGGAACACAACAGTGAGATATATGACAGGATTTAAAGATATTGTAGGTATAGTGATTAAAAGAAAATGGAAATGGGCGGGGCATATAGCTAGAACAAAGGATGATAGGTGGACGAAAAAGTTAATGGAGTGGTATCCCAGAGATCATGGGCGTGGAAGAGGTAGACCAAAAGATAAATGGGATAAGGAAATGAGTTTAGTATGTGGAGGAGTATTATGGAGGAGAGTAGCTGAGGAGAGAAGTGAGTGGAAAAGAATGGGAAAAGTGTATAGAGAAGTATGGTTGGAGTATCAAAGAGATTGAAACGGAAATGGATGAGGAGGAGATTAGATTGAGAGAGAGTGTATGTGTGTGAAAGAAAAGAGAGAAAAAAAAAATATATATATAAGTAATTATTTAATTTAAATCTAAATTAAAGTAATTTTAATTTTATTTTATTTTAATCTGTAACCCGGGTTTGGACCAATTGGTCACATGCCTCCTTATGAGGAGAGGCCTCAGATACCAATCTGATTTTGTACAACTTTATTGTGTTTTATGTATTTATGTTAAAATGTGTAAATTTAATTGTACAAATAAAGGCTATTTACATTACATTACATTACAATAATAATAATATCGCCTTATTTATACTGCCCGATAAGGACTATTAAAGTCCCATTATTCCAGCAAGCCCAAGACAAATTATTATGTGGTAAAAATCCCAAATGGGAGGATAACTTGTCATGTCCCGGCTGGGTTTCGAACCCACGACCTCTGGAACCTGTGGATTCACAGAGTGCCGCCTTTACCACTGAGCTACCGGGACAGACCGGTAGCGAGGTCGAGGGGAGTAGCGCACTGGTCTGCACGGCGCCGGCGCGGCGGTGAAATGAGTTCGATTCCCAGATCCCAGTCAGCATTGCAGAAATACCTCGTATGGAATCACAGTAGAAGTCCATTAGTCCGGCATCCAACATTCCGGAATGCCCGATAGTCCGGCATCAATTCGGAAAATTGTAAAAAAAGATTGGTTTTCTTCAAAAGTGTGTCTTTAAAGCAAATAAAAACGCTCGAGAGCTATTCGGAAGTTTTAGGGGTAGTTTGGGATCATCTGGAAGCATTCGATGTTATTCGGAAACCGGCCGGCTAGTCTCAGCTCTCACAACAAATACAGGTGCAGTCCTTCAAAAGCCTTGGTCTACCAGAAGATACTAAAGCCATCCTTCTTTTGGACAATTGCAAAGCCCACCCGCCATTAGATGAGTTAGTTTCTGGAAATATTGTTGCTACTCCGCTCCCGCCTAACCTAACATCTCTGATTTGTTTTGCGGCAAAGCCTAGACTAAAAGGAAGGGGTATCGCCTGATAGACCGGAATTTTCGGTAGTACGGCACCGAGTCGGCCCCAAACGTGCCGAATTATCGGACTTCTACTGTACTAGAAACTCCCCCCTCCCCCCCCCCAAAAAAAGGTCTCTACAACATGTTTGTATTGTGGTTTCAGTATTGACATATCTCTCTTTCTCACTTGTTTTTCTTTCTTTCTCGTTCTCTCTCTCTCTCTTTCTCTCTCTCTCTTTCTCTCTCTCTCTCTCTCTCTTTCTCTTTCTCTCTCTTTCTCTCTCTCTTTCTCTCTCTCTCTTTCTCTCTCTCTCTAATGTATATTTTCTTTGTATGTACATATATTCTCTCTAATGTATATTCTCTCTCTCTCTCTCCTCATTCTCTCTGAGAATAGTAGGTAATGTTACGGAGTAGAAAAAAAATGCTGTGAAATTTTGTCTCAAAAAAGAGTGTGTACGAGACATTTTAAGATTTTTAAGCTCTCTCTTTCGCAACAAAATGAGACATTGAATTATCTGGCGAGAAGAACAGGACGAGGAAGAGGGAAAGAAGATTTATATTGTGCGCGTACAGTAGAGACAGCGAACAGAAGGGCATGCGATAACACAAGACTTGGCAAAGTTGTCAAAATCTCTTTCTTCTTAGTAGACTCGTTAATGAGGGACGGAAGAGTGGAGGGGAGGGGGGGGGGCTTTTGATGAAGAAGATAGAGAAGGAGGAGGAGAGATAGAAGGAAGGGAGGGAGTATGGACAATAGAAACTGAGCATGAGTGAGGACATTGTGTGTTGCTGTCGCTACTACAGAGACAAGGGAAATGTATGTCGGCTAGTGAAGTTTGCATCTCTATGCCACCATAGGAGTATTGCATCAAGGTGCCGCAAAATCAACTAGATATAAAATGTGAAAACTAGATATAAAAAAAAACGAGATAAAACTCTTCATACTTGAGAAAAACTTATGCGCCACCTGTTCATATGTAATAGAGAACTGATTATATTAGAAACCTCTTGTAATGGACTTCTTGCTCTGTTCCTAGGGTTCTAATATAATATAATTATCCAGGTTCGACTACATACACCCCTGATTACCTTACAGAGCCGCATTAGCATTGCTGGTACATGCATGAAGGTTCAATATTAAATCAATTCACTTGTTTCGTGCCCTCAGCGGCTTCACTTACATCCCCCGCTGTCTTCTACTTCTAGCAGTTACACTCTTCTTATTTTGCACTATACATTTTCTCTCGACTAGGATTTCATTTTCCTCTCTTTCGTGAGAGTGAGAGAGTGAGAGAGAGAGAGAGAGACATATGAGAGTGAGAGAGAGAAAGAGAGAGAGAGATATGAGAGTGAATTGAATTGAATTAAATTGAATAAAATGCTTGTTTATTTTTAATAATTAAATTACAATAAAAAATCTCCTAAGCTAATTCTAACTTATAATGGAGATTTGCTCCTCTCTTTTTAATGCCTAACTAACTTAAACTAATTTGTACTTAAAATTGGTATGATTAAAGTTGTTTTGAATACATACATAGTTTCATATCAATAGAAAATCTGTTTTGGATGGAGTATTTTGCCGCAGTAGATATTAGTAATGCCACAAAGTAAAGTAGATTAAAGCCAAAATCGACATTTCATAATAAAGGTAAGATATGAACATAATTAAATAGGTACGTAAGTAATATATAAGAGATAATAAAGTATCAAAATCTATAAATATAGACAGTACCCATTCCAAAATGAGGAAAAATAAAGATAAATTACACTTTATAAGTACAATTAGTAATAGATGTTCAATTTGTTCATATAGGTACATTCAATATACGAGGTTTGGCTATTAAGTTCGTAGACTCTTCCCATAAAACGATGTGTGTTTAACTTACCCAACTTTAGTAGTTATCCCCTTCAATGTACTCCCCTCCTCTATCCCTACAACGTTCTAAGCAAATTTTCGATTGATCGATACAGTGGTGGAGGTCATTTTGTGTGAGGCCTTTCAAGACTTTTGCCGGTTTTTTCTTAACGGCATCTACGCTGTCAAATCTGGTACCTTTCAGGGCAGATTTGATTTTTGGGAATAAGTAAAAGTCGCACGAGGCCAGGTCGGGTAAGTAAGAAGGGTGTTCCAACACTGGGATGTTGTACTTGGCCAGGAACGTCTTCACGGAGAAGGCACTGTGGGCTGGCGCATGGCACCATTTTTGCGCAAATTTTTGTTATGTTGAAATTTTCGTGCAAAATTTGTCTCACACATTCTTTATTAATTTTAAGTGAATCAGCCATTAGTCTAAGAGTTAATCTACGGTCAGAACGAATCATAACACCAATTTTTTCAATGTTTTCGTCAGTTTTTGAGCTTTGGGGGCGACCAGGACGTGGATCGTCCTCAACATCTTCCTGACCATCTTGAAACCGTTTAAACCACTTATAAAGCGTTGATCTTTTCAAACATGACTCCTGGTACACTGTCTTTAACAAAGAAAATGTTTCACCAGCATGTTTTACCTAAAATTCAAAAATCACTCGTTGTTCAACGTTTGTATCAATCATAATTCCGGCAAAATTAAAAAAGGTGTCTTGCGCGTCGGGCTGTCACAACAGAACTAATTACAGTACAGACATGTGACAGCTATCAATGAAAACACAAGACTTGAAGCTTTCTAAACATGTTCATCATATCTTCCTAGCATGGACAGCTTTTGCGTGGCGGCTCGCGTCTACGAACTTAATAGCCAAACCTCGTATGTAGTTACATACAATGATATAGTTTCTCTTTGTAGTAGTCACTGTGGTAGAGCGAGTCAGCGCGCCAGGCACCGCACACACGGCGACCCGGGTTCGATTCCCAGCGGGGAAGAATTTTCTCCGCTCTGTACCCGGATGTTCGGGGTCCACCCACAGCTCGTGAGGAAAAATGAGCCGCTGCTTCACATTGAAGCAGCGACCAGTGGCAGAATCCTAGGCAAAAAAATAATACAAGATATTGTAAATTAAAGTGGCAAAGTCCTACGATTCTACGCCACCCACCAAAACTGCGACAAAACACCACAAAGAAAAAGCATTATTATTATTATTATTAGTTTCTCTTTGTAATTGAACTTTCATCCATTCGACAATCTTTTTGATAATATGCTTTTCTTGATGTTCTTCTTTAAGGTGTATTTATTTTCTTCTTCCAGGAAATCTTCACAGTAGTTATTCAGAAGGGTGGGCATAACATAATCGAGTCTTCTCTGTCCATACTGGACTGTATATACACATGGTCTCCTGAATCTCTGTAATCTGAGTTCATAATTATGTTGAGTCATCTGGCGGAATTTTTGAGTGTGAGAGTGTGAGAGAGAGAGAGAAAGCAGGTACGACAGAGAGAAGCAAACGTAAGAAGAGAGGAATGTAAAGAGAGAGGGAGAACAAAATAAATAGAGGAAGATGAATAGGAAGAAACAGGGGGCTGAGAGGGAGTGTGCCAACTGCCATCAGTTGAGAGATTATTTGGACTCACTTGACAATTTTCCAAGTGTCTCTGCAGTCTTATTTTCCTAATTGAGTCGCATGGCGTTTTATATTTCCACCATTACGAGTATTTCCAGGCGGAATTTCATATTCTGTTCATGTTGCAAATATAATTTACAATAACCAACTAGTGTAGTAATATAACATGCATCAATGAAATATAATTTAGAATAATAGGGTATGTATAGGAAATTGACCGAATTCTGTGGTAATTTACAGATCAAAAAATCTCCTGGAGTTTGTCAATTGCGTAGAAAGTCTGATCAGGGGTAAATACCAGTAACCAGTAAGGTTATCATGTAAACAAAGTAGTAAAACATGTTCTTAACAAAGAAGCAATAAATGTCTGGTTTTTATAGGATAACGAATCAAATTGAATCAAACTGCCGTAAAACCTTCGACCAAGAGCATTATCGGATTCAAGCGACTGAAATTTACGGCCAAAAAAGTAGATGAAAGTGCAATAAAAAATTTATGTTTTGCCTTGAACTTCCCTGTAGTGTGAAGCCCTGAGCAACGGGACAGGAAGATTATCTCCCTCTTCTCTATAATCCATACCTCTTTGTCTTTCACTTTTCTTTTCATCTTTCTTAGTATATTCCTATATTTTTTGCATTACCTATTACCTACTTATATTCTACTAGCGGGCTGCACCCACTAGTTTCGTTGGAATCCTTTGTGTAGTTTCTGAGATTTGCGCATTACTATAGTAGCTAGGTATAAAATTACAGACAGTAAGACTGACCTACGGACAGACACATACATAGTGTGGTTCAGTAGGTTACGACATGACCAGAAATAAGGTTCTTTTGGGAGCAAAATTAATTTTATACAACAAAAAAAAACACCATACTTTCGATATCTAATCGATATTCTCTGAAGAAAAATCGAGCTAATGAAACAAAAAAATTGCTTGGTTTGATTTGATTATATCCATTTTCTGTACCTAATCTGCAATCTTTTCCTCTCTCTGCCTCTATTTAACCCTTTTCATTTGATGCTCTCATTTCTATACTTGCTACAAAAGCAATTAAAAACTTGACGTGTCAAACATATTTTGAAGATTAATCGAGGAAAAATAAAAACTTTTTAATACTTGTATGAATTTTTCTTTTCTCTTTTCATGAAAAAATAATGGAAATTTCTGTTGTGAATTCTAGTGAACATTTTGTATTAATCTGACTTTTTTTTTTTCTTTTAGGCGCTTTAACTCTGTTGGAGTTAAAAGACATTTAAAATTTATTATCTTTGTAATGAAATTTAGTGATGGCTTACTGAAACTTTTTTAAGAGTGTTTTTTCAAGTTTTGATTTGGATGGATTCGTAACCATGTTCTCACCATGCTGGACATTACTTAACTTCATCAGTCATCGGAGAAGTATGAAAACCGGTGTGACCTGTCACTATC
This sequence comes from Bactericera cockerelli, assembly GCA_024516035.1. Classification (NCBI taxonomy): domain Eukaryota; kingdom Metazoa; phylum Arthropoda; class Insecta; order Hemiptera; family Triozidae; genus Bactericera; species Bactericera cockerelli. The sequence goes on from CM044958.1 coordinate 24,362,980, forward strand.
ATCTCCGCTGGCAACAGAAATGCCAAGATCAGTCATGATGTTCAATAATTATTTCATCTTTTATCTATATTATATTAATATAGAATTTTCAAAGTTTGCACAGGAAAAATAGATATCATTCCTGACTATTTCATAGACAGAGTATAATATATTATGAGAATTTTTGAATTTAAAAAATGTCATATCGTGTAAGGTAAAATAAAAGTCAAATTATAAGAATGAGATACAATATGACAAGCCTGAGATACATTATGAAAAGTAATGAGAAGATTATTTTATTTAGGTTTAGATTATTTGACACTGTTTGAGTCGCGACTAGAAAGAATAATCAAACACAGGTTTTCTCTTGGAGCTGCCAAGAATCTAAGTTCAAGTCAGAGAAAATAATTTTAATATTTTCTAGATGGAAAGTGCATAAAGTTTTTATGAGTTGACTTCTACCTCGAGTAGGGAATACTGAAATTATACCCTTCACTTTTACCGGTAAGAAGAGCGCTCTGAGTAATATAATTGTGTAACTGAGTCGTATATAAAGTTTTTCTTCAGTATGTTCTCTCGTGTAAGATGTACCTTGGCATGTTCATGCACGTATACATAAAATATGTATGTCTCATTTTCTGGAATAGAATACATATACCTACCTATATCATAATGCTCCAAGAAATATCTTGTGAGAATAAAATCTATATAGATACATAAAAAGGAATAACTGTCTGTTTAGTTGTGCTCCACGTATTTTCAGAATCAACTTTGGGATTATATTATTTCAAGAGTACCAGAGTAGGTTTTTAACATGGAACCCTCTCAAATCCGAGTTAATTCTAATATGAAAGTAAGAGTTAAAGTTGTGCTGATTTTTTGCCATTCTCTTGTTCAATTATTTAAGAGATACGTCAGGGTGATACTGATTTTCGACAGAAGGAACTAAATATAAGATGTTTTTTTGTCCTATTCGCCTAGTAGGAGGGATTTATATTGAACCGAATTTCAATGGGATTTTTTGCAGCCCCTAACCCCCTCAATAACCTCTTCCCGGATTGTTATGTAATGGAGAAACACCCTGTACAGAGATTATAATTATGAATAGAATGTAGGAATATACAAGTGTACATATTTATACATGTACGATTGTACGTGTTTGGTTAATAATTTATTTATCTGAAAGCTAGGTCTATATGTATAGTAGGTACCTTTATAATTTTCTATGTAACATTGAAATTTTTGTATCAAATGTAGGTAGGTATAAACTACGGAAAACATGGAATATTTTGTGAGGATGAATGCCATTTGGAATTCTCGTACCTTTTAGTGAATTTGAAACAAGGTTTTCTTTTTTTGTGGTAGCGCATCAAATATTCATTTATGCTGTGCCAGAATCGTGTAATGTAGCGTACTGTACAGACTACACTGCTGCATTTCATCTTACTCTCTCTGCCATTTTTCTCTCGGGCTTCATTTATACAGGGTGCTACATAGACTTGCACTAATAAGATTGTAATCTTGTAAACTGACCACATTTTGTTTTCTCATTTTTAATTTTAATTGTAGATTTTTTAATGGGAAGTAAAAATAATAAAAAGTAAAAATAATGACGGGGTTAAGTGGCAGAGAATGCCTAAGGCATTAACTTCGCCCCGGATTACAATACATTGTACATTTAAATTTATTATTTTTTTTCCATATCTTATTTTGTAAATACCTATTGTTAATTTTTTTTTTTTATCTTTGTTAATAATTTATTGTTGTATGTATTGTATAAAAAATAAAGTGTAAATAAATAAATAAATAAAACTACCGAATTTAATTTATATGGATGATACGTACAAGAGTATTTGTTTACCAAATAAATACTCGTATACATAAACATGGTAATTTTTTCCAAACCAGGGCGCACCAGTATAGATGCAATTTATTTTTCAATTGATTCAAGTAAAATATATCAGATAAATAGAACTATTAATTCATACTAACACCCAGTATATGTTTTCAAGAAAAAATGTGAATTATAGTGGGATGAATATATTTTAGAAATTTTCCTTTTTATCTCAAAAGAACATATGGGTAATATGTCAAAGTTTTCTCATGCATTACTTCTTGATGGAGAGAACCTTTTCCTTTCTTTTTTAAATCATCCCTTAAAATATCAGCTGTAGATCGAAGAGAGTTTAACCTAAAGTATGAACTTTTAAATTTCATACTGAGACTCAAGGATGTCTTTCAGTTTAGTTTTTGCCTAACGTCTCTCTAACTTCTAGGTTGAATTACCCTCCGTTTAATGGGAACTCGCTAACCAGCTACCCTTATTAACCGCACCCAGCCTGGATTGGGTCAACAACAAGCATCACGAAGGTTCGAATGACAGAATAAGAACAGGTCTATTCAACGTACCATTGCATCAACGATGGCCTTATCTTTCAGTTTTGTTGTACGTATAACTACAAACTTTAGTGGTAGGTTTCTAAAAAAAGCTTACTCCTGGCAAACACGTGCCCACTCCTGAGGGATTAGACATCACTCCTGGTAATCCTGTCTCTTGTTATGCAGTTCCTCATCCGTAATGCAATTATATTATTTCAGTTTTCCTCTAACTTTTGAAAAGCTCGTCTCGAAACTGACAAATCTTATCCACAGAAAAGTTTCGCAAGCTTTTTCAGCACAAATTCTGGCATAACTGTACCATGAAAATTCCAACACATTTAGCATAAATTTTAAAATTGTTATATTTGAGACAATGTTACTACTTTTTTTTATATATAAAAATACGTTTTGACTGTTGAAACAAAATGATGAGATAACTTTTTCTCAAGCATAAGTACCTTTATTATGTACATACTTATAAATAAATTGGGATGGATATATTTGGAATATTTTAAAATGCATGTAATCACTGCATAATTGCATTCCAACAAAAACGATAAGGAAAAAAAGAATGTTATATCTTTTCAAGAACAGATAAAAATCTTGAATCTGTATACAGGGTGATCGAAACCACCAAGCCACTATCTTTTTTTCTCGAGAACGGTTCGAGTTAGGATCTTGAAACAAAAAAATGTTTCCCATTATGAAGTCTACAGTTTTATGGGAAAATATTTTGAACCTGCGCCCACCGCCCTTAAGGCCGTTTTCAGGGGGGCACATGTCCGTTTCTCAATAATTTTAAAAAGAATGCATATTTTTTTAATTTACATTCAAAACATGCTAAGCAAGTAAAACAACAAAAAAAAATATTTCTTGGTTCGAGTCCCGAAAAAACATGTTTTTTAGAAGAAAATAGGCTCAGGTTGCGGAAGTCATTACGGGCACCCGGTAAACGTTGTAAAAAAACTAAAAATGTCAAAAAAGAATTTTTGCTGATTGCGAAGCTCTTCTCAAAGTCTCATTGAGAGGGAAGTGATAAGGAAAGGGAATGATTGGAAAGCACCACACATATTAATTTATACCTACTTACTAGTAGAGTTATACGTACCTTCTTACATGTATACCTACATTACCTACTTACAACAGTCTAGACTCTAGACTACACAATATAATATAAGAAGAAAAAAAATCGCTCTTATAATATATTATTCATTTGTATTAACGCCGTGAAATTTACGGTATATGCAATGAGCTATATTTTAGAATTTTACAGTTTTTATTCAAGTACATCAATGACAATCCTATTTGTCCGTTTATGAGCGAGAAACTTAAAAAAAAACAACTTTAAAAAATATCAAAAAATAGAGATTGATGTGTTTTGAGGAGGTCAAAACCATTTTGAGAGTATAAATAAAAATAAAATTAGATTATTGTATAATCTGGCATACAAAAAAGTTTACTTGTTCTTTTCTTGTGACAGGATTGTGTGAATTGATGATAATACGAGGAGAAAGGAGAAAAACAGGAAGTGGGCGAAATGGAGAGAGATATACATGGGGAAGTTTGGCCCCAACTTCAGTGAGAACACAGATTTCCACTGAACTAAAATTGCTCGTCATTCTGTATCGACGAAAAAACAAGTTTTACGACACAGGAGACGAGCTGAAAAATATTCCAAGGAGATAATAATCCTCCGGGAAAAAATTCAAGGGTGAACGTTAAGAAGACTCAGAGAGAGAAAAGAGAGAATAGAGGAGAGAATCTATAACTTGTAATGTAGGAAAATAACATTAAGAAGATTAGCCAAGTAGAAACAACATGTTGGAGACAAGAAGAAGTTGGGAGGAGATAGAGACAATGAGGAAAGAAATGAGAAGGAGCATATAGAAGAGAGATTAGATGGAAGAAGGATTTAGGAAAACAGTCATTACTCCGACCCACTATTAAGAGGAATAAGACAGTTTACAACTATCAAATAATTCTCATTTTATGACTTCTGCTTTATTGTTCATTGTTTCTTCAGGACTCAGTATATTCACTAGTACATAATATATGTATTTACAAACAAATTGTGCGTTATTTCAAAAACTTCACAGTAAAGTATACAGAATATTTGAGAACTGATCTGATGAAAATTATATTTTTTAAAAAAAATCGTAATTTTTTAGTCATCACATTGTCAGAAAAGGAATTTTAAGTAACAAGATAAGAAATAAATTACTTTAAAATTAAAAAAAAAAGATTGTGAAGAAGAAGTGTTAATGTAAAGGAAGCTGATAGCAACATGGTGCTTGCTTCATATTTAGCATCAAGCTCGCCGGTAGGCGAGCGCTCGTCAAGTAGCGCCAGCCAGCCGGCCTATATTAACACGAAACAGAGTTTATATGTATTTTGTTTTATTGTTTTCGCCCACTTCCCGCTAACTTTTATCAATTTTTATGTCAAATTCATAATGAGACGCAAAAATAGATTGTGTTTCACGAAAGTGCGAGGTTCCTACGTACAGTTAAAGTCGTTTTCTGGCCACGCGTAAAATCTTGAATTTCATGAAATTATTCATACGGGTTTTTTTTTCAGACCAATTTTCTGTCAAGGGTACAGCAACGTGTGCTTATCGTGGAAAGACGTGAGCTACGTTTTTGGATAGGGAATTTTTATTTCTGCATACCTTTTGTAGTTTCAAGTATTTATTTTTTATAGGGTAGGAGATATAGCCTTCTAAAATAAAATCGGAAAATTGCACAGAGCCGCCCCTGGTTATCTTGGAGCTGCGATTGTGGTATTTTTTGAAAGTCCTTATCATAGGAAAAAATATAAAAATATAACCAAAGTATTACACTAGACCAAACTTGAGTTATAGCCTTTGAAAGGAATACTTATTATGGAGCCCAGAGCTGTCTATTGTTATCCTAGAGATGTATTTTTGGTGTTTTTAGAAAGGTCTAGTCAAAGGAAATGAGATCACTGAATTTCAGATGGTTGAAACAAGTAGAAAAGTATTTAGAGCCCTCTAAAGGAATATCTATAATGAACCCTGGAGCCACGCCTAATTATCCCACGTGGATGACTGAAGGTTCCTACTAAAGGTCTAATTACGCAAAATTATACTACGATGTAAATAAAATTTTAGAAAAATCAGCGACAGTGTGAGATATAAAAAAAAAAAACTGATTTTATATTTATGAGAGTAACAAAAAAAAATTCGCCTCACATAGAACTTGAAAGAAGAATGGGATTCAATCGACTTTGCTTCATCCAAGCTGCCAACCGACCGGTTAATCGGTATGGGAATAATAACGTTTTATAACTTCATTGAAAGATTTCTACATCAAGAGGTAAACTAGGTCTAGTGTATAAAATATTGGCCAGTAAGAGGCAAAAATATTGATTAATGTAGATCAAATGATAAATATAATAAAATATTATGTATTGAGCAGTCTCTGTGGTCGTCGACTGGTGTAGGTAAAACACAAAGTTTGCAAGGTGACCTGGGTTCGAATCCCGGCTAGGTAGATTTTTTTTTACTCTGTACTTTGGATGTCCGGTATTCTCGTGAGAAAAAAAAACAGTAGTTGCTTGTTTGAGTCAACCATCTATGACCGTTTAATTTCGAACGAAGTGAGTATGGTTTAACTCGATTTTTTTTTTAAATTCAAACTTTAACATCAGTTATATAATGTGATCAATCTTTTTTAAAAACAAAGTTAATTTTAGTCTTAGTTTTACAAAGTTTCTAGATACATTTCTTTTACCTACTGCTAAGGAATGGTTGAAAATGGAGAAGAAACCGTCATCAGCTCTGTGCCAAATAACTGCTGTAGTCATTGCTCCAGATCCTTTAAATCTCTAAGAGGATTGAATATTCATTTTACAAGAGTTCACGGTGAACAAAGAAGTATTGCTTCTAATCAATTGGTAAGTATTGGTAATGCGGCGAGCGTATTGGGCTCGTTGCCATCTAATATCAATATGGATGAGGTGTTTTACCTGTAATAAAATAAATAAAAAAAAAATCAATCAATTGTTCCTGAATCTGATGACACATTTCCACCCTCTTTTTCAACCAGTGATGATTCCCGTGTTACAGATTTCATGACCAATATTGTCAAATCCAAGCGATATACAAAAATCTTGAAAAGGATACCAAAGAGTACTCGAGCTTTAGTAGCAATTGAATTGTCCAAAGTAATTGACAAATGTATTTCAAAAAATGATTTATCCTCATGGGAGGATCTTTTATTTTTCAGTTATAAATTCTTAAAAATAAATGAGAAAAAAAAAGGTCTTACTTTGGTTCAATCGATCAGAAATAACTTCATTTCTGACAGTTCACCTCTGCAAAACAATAACAGGAAAAAAGTTTTCAAGGCTAAAACAGTTGCTGAACAAGTTGAAACTAAATTAGCTGATCTGGATGTGAGGGGTGCAATTAAGATCATCAGCTCCAATGACAATCTTGCTAGTTTTAGTCATGCCAACTATGATGAGCTCAAGACAAAACATCCAGCTCCTTCAAGAGACTTGAACTTTCCTCTACCTCCTGATGACTCAACTCCTCCTCTAGTTACCCGGTCTTCTAATGTATTGAATGCTATCAACTCTTTTCCAGCTGGGTCCAGTGGAGGATTAGACGGTTTGTCTCCACAGCACATGAAAGATTTGGTATCTTACTCGGCTGCTGAAGCTGGTAATAAGTTGCTTACCTCACTTACTAATCTGTGCAACTTTCTACTAGCTGGTAAGCTGAATGAATCTCTCTGTCCTTTATTTTATGGCGCCTCTCTCTGCGCACTACAAAAGAAAGATGGTGGACTCAGACCTATTGCTATTGGCTCTGTATTTCGAAGAATTACAGCAAAAGTTGCTTGTTTTGCAGTAAAAGATGAACTGTCTGGTTATCTTCTCCCCAAACAACTTGGATTTGGAACGAAGCTTGGATGTGAAGCCGCAATTCACAGTGTTAGATCTTCTCTAATGGATCCCTCGAACAATGGAAAAGTATTACTGAAAATCGATTTTTCCAATGCGTTCAATTCCTGTGAAAGAGACACCATGCTCTTGAATGTAAGAGAAAAGGCTCCAAAGCTTTATAATTTTTTATGGCAGTGCTATCGTCATCCATCCAACTTGATGTTTGGAGATGAGCCTATCCTTTCACAAGTAGGCCCTCAACAAGGTGATCCTTGTGGACCCTTGTGCTTCAGTCTGGCCATTCATCCCATTATTGAATCTTTGAAGGCATGTCTGAATATTTGGTATCTTGATGACGGTTCTTTGTTTGACACTCCAGATATTGTGCTTGAAGATTTTGAAAAGATTGTAAGACAGGCCGAAGCCATTGGTTTGAAAGTAAATCCTGCCAAATGTGAACTCTTCTTCTATGATGATCTTTATGACGATGACCAGTTCAAGAGATTTCAACTTTTAGCTCCTGGTATCCAGTTGAAACACAAATCTAACCTAGAACTTTTAGGTTCTCCAATCTATGATGCAGCAGTGGAAGATTTTGCAAAAGAGAAATTTGTAAAAATAAGTACCATGATGGATAGACTCAAAGACGTTCAGGCTCACTATGCATATTTTCTATTAAAGAATTGCCTCTCTATTCCGAAGTTGAATTATGTGCTTCGCACATCATGTATTTGGAAGTTTCCCCACTTGTTACAACATATGGATGATGAAATAAAAAAAGCCCTGGAAGAAACACTGAATGTTGCTCTAGATGATACTCAATGGACACAATCCAGTTTACCAATCAAAAGAGGTGGCCTTGGTATAAGAAAAATCTGTGATGTCGCCCTCCCAGCTTTTTTGTCTTCTGCTTATGGGGTGAGGGAGCTCGTATCTACTATAGTAACTATCCAGGATTACGAGTTAAACTTACCCTATTTGAAAGATGCTCTGGAAGCCTGGCAACCTCAAGAAGTACCTGCAATCACTTCACTCCAAAAGAACTGGGACGAGATTCATGTAGAGACCATCGTTTCAAATCTGCTTTTCCCATCTGATACAGATAGATATCGATTTCAACTACTACAAAATCCTTGGTCTGGAGCATGGCTGAATTCCATTCCTTGTCCAAACTTGGGCACACTGTTGGATAACAACACAATGAAGATCTGTGTTGGCCTCCGTCTTGGCTGCACTCTATGTAGAACTCACCAGTGTCAATGTGGAGAAGAGGCTGATTCCTTAGGACATCATGGCTTGAGGTGCAAGAAAAATCCAGGAAGATATTCTCGCCATTCAGAAATAAATTTTATAATCAAGCGAGCTCTTCAATCCATAAACATAAGCTCTCAGTTGGAACCTGCTGGACTGATGCGAGAAGATGGGAAGAGGCCGGATGGTGTAACAAATGTTGCTTGGAAGAAGGGACGTGCGCTGGTGTGGGATGCGACCTGTTCTGATTCGTTAGCGAGAACTAACAGAAACGATGCTGAAGGACCTGGATTTTCCTCTGAGAACGCTGCACGCAAAAAGCACTTGAAATACTCAAGGATAAAAGACAACTATAGCTTTCTTGCGTTCTCAGTTGAAACGTTGGGTCCTTGGGCAGCTGAGTCGATATCTTTTCTAAAAAAGATTGGCTCTGCCCTTCGGCGCGTTTCTGGTGATTCTCGCTCGCATCAGTTCCTGATACAAAAGATATCATAGGCCATCCAAAGGGGCAATAGCTCGAGCATCAGAGGCACGCTTCCTCTGGGTAATGAGATGGAAGAAATATTTTACCTTTGAAATATAACACTACATTTTAATTACTTTAAACTTACTCGATCAACATTGATTTGTCACAATCTAATTATCCATCTACCTTTGTATGTAACGTGATATAAGTTGCATTTTTTGTCCAATCAAGCTGAATTTTTCAGAATATTTTCAGGATATATGCTTGCCTATTAATTTATAATTATTAAATGTATATCTAGTATAATTTCTAGCTTCTTCTGTTTATATCTACTGATTAATATGCTGAAATGACACCATGTTTAGCAACTCGAAGTTAGGCAAATATATGGGTCAACATTTCTTAGAGCCATAGTAAGAGGCAATTTCGGAAGATTCAATAATACTCGGCACTTTCATTTCCCTCTTTATTTTACCAAGATCGAATTTCCATCTACCTACCATGTATGTACGTTTGTACGTAGGTACAACAGGTACATAATATAATTAAAATTGTATTGTAAACAAAACCACGAAACAGAGTTGTCCGTTTTTTAACGAGTTCTTTACTAATTTTTCAATACAAGGTTAAAACACTAGTTGATTATTAATTAATTTTTGGTAATAGATTTTATGATTAAATAGGTATGTTTTTTTTTCTTCATTATTATATGCTGGTTGAAGTTCCACAAAAGAAGCACCAATTATCACACCAACCTCATTTTAAAACGATGGTGACCAGTTGATTGTATTTGGTTTTAACGTCCTGATTTGAACTAGTCAGGACGGAGGGTTTTACCCTCCATTCGCTGGGAATCGTTCCAGCTACCTACATTTACCTCACCCAGCCTGGGTAGGGCTGTGATTCCAGACTCACGTGTTTAGAGGGAAAAAAAACAAATGCCAAAATAAATAAGTAAAAAGAAATAACACAAATGTCCTACCTAAAGGGCGGGGTTATTGCCTGTGGCAATCTCTTCCACCCAATCTCTTAAAAAAATAATTATATGGATATTACGCAGGACGTCCGACCCTGTATCTCATGAACGGCAAGTTGTATAATTCACTGAAAATTATTGTAATGAAATTCTCTCAATGAGACCTTTAAAACAATATGTCACAAGACATATCATTCTATTTAAGATTTTAAAGTTGATCCAGCCTGACGGGGGCCGTGTAGGCAAATTTTATTTTTGGCTGAAAATTAATCCTCTTAAAAATAAAGGAATACGAATTTTAGAGTTTTTAACCCAGGCCTAGGTGAGACTTTATGGATACCCTGTATATAAATATAAATAGCCCTTAGGCGAGATTCGATCATTACCTAATGTACTTATTTTAGAGATGGGTACGAGTAATTACTTTACTCAAAAAGTACCGGTTCTTGAGAGTAATTAGTATGTACTGGTTCTTATTTATAGAGTAATCAATTGCATGAAAAAAATAATTGTATTCTCGAAAGCTTTGTTTTTCTTTAATGCATAGTGCGTGATTCGTATTATAATGGTACAATCACTTACAATGGTACAAGAACCGATTTTTATACTCATGAATCGAGTACCGGAACCGAGTACCGATTCTCTGAAATACTCAGTAGTCGGTATAACACACCGGATCCGCGTACCGTACTGGGTACCGGTTTTTATGAAATACTCGGTATTACACACCGGGACCTAGTACCGACGTATCGTACATAGTAGCCGGGTACCGGTTCTATTAGATACTTGGTATTACACACTGTGGCCAGGTACGATACCGGGTACCGGCTCTATGAAATACTCGGTATTACAAAATTACAATATTACCCAAATACCCATATCTAGAACTGGGTACAGCAGAGAGAGGTACTGAATTGTTCCGATATTATCTATGAATAATATTCAGGCTGTCGGTATCCTAATATTTTTCTCTTTGTCTCGTAGAAACAAGTCTTCTATTTGAAACTTCTTTGTATATTTGAAATCAAAAAGTAGTGATATCCCCCAAAAAACACTACGTGTAAAAATAGTCGTCAAGTGTTGGAATGATTAAAAAGAAGTGATATCAAAACGTCAATTTTCTATGTTTGAAGGAATTATTTTAATTCCTTGATAATTCAACCAAAATAATAGCCTCACAACAACAATACACCTTTGAGCAAACTTCGATTTGGTATTTTGAGAATTTAACCAAAAAATAGCCACACAACAAAACAATGCTCTTGTAAGAACAATGGTTTTGTAATTATGCAACATTGTTCTTACAAGAGCATTGTTTTGTTGTGTGGCTATTTTTTGGTTAAATTCTCAAAATACCAAATCGAAGTTTGCTCAAAGGTGTATTGTTGTTGTGAGGCTATTATTTTGGTTGAATTATCAAGGAATTAAAATAATTCCTTCAAACATAGAAAATTGACGTTTTGATATCACTTCTTTTTAATCATTCCAACACTTGACGACTATTTTTACACGTAGTGTTTTTTGGGGGATAGAGGAAACAGCACACAATTAGCTCATGGCTGCACTGAAAATGATAGTAACAGAAGAAATGGAACTCAAATAAAAACATAAAAGAAGCCGAGAGACAGAAAGAAATGCGACATTTGGAATGTAGATGAGGGTGGTGAGGGGAGTAGATAAACCCTAAAGCCTACTTGAGGGATTTGAAAGAATGAAGAAAAGAAGGAAGACGCAAATACCCTGGAGTGGACTTGAGCTTAAGTCGATCCCGGAGAGAGAAAACTTAGGAACAGAGAAAGAATAGAATTCATGGAAAATGCCGAGAGTGGTTTTGATAGAGAAGAAGTATTATGAAAACCTGAATAGTTAAGCTAGTTGAGGCATACTTATTTTCTGAGGAAATGAAAAGGCAATATTGTGGGAGACTAAACTGCAAAGTGGTAAGTTTTGTACGTAGCTAATTTTGTTGGAAATCGTTCAGTTGTTTTCCAGACTAGTGCGTTGTCAAGGCTAATAATTAGAAGACCGACATAAAACCAAAGTTGCTTAGAATATTTCGAGATGTTCATGTTTACTTCGATAAACATAATAAGGAAGTATGAAGTATATAATACCCTATTTGTAATTAAATTAAATGAGTTGTATTATGTGATATGAGCCCACAAGGGATCTAGGATGGAGATTAGAAATTGAGGAATTGAAAATGAATAAGAAAAGAGAAACAGAGTCTGGATGAGATAAGTAACATACGAAGAAAATTGATAAGTGACATTATGAAGGGACTTGATAAGTGACATTATGAAGGAACTTGAAAAGTGACAATATGAATGAACTGGACAAGTGATATTACGAAGGAACTTAATAGATGACATTATGAAGGAACTTGAAAAGTGACATTATGAAGGAACTGGATAATTGATTTTATGAAGGAACTTGATAGATGACATTATGAAGGAACTTGAAAAGTGACATTATGAAGGAACTGGAAAAGTGATTTTATGAAGAAACTTGATAGGTGAAATATGAAGGAACTTGAAAAGTGACATTATGAAGGGATTTGATAAGTGACATTATGAAGGAACTTGAAAAGTGACATTATGAAGGAACTTGATAAATGACATTATGAAGGAACTTGAAAAGTGAAAATATGAAGAAACTTGATAAGTTACATTATGAAGGAACTTGAAAAGTGACAATATGAAGAATCTTGATAAGTGCCTCGTATAGTAAGGTCAGATGTCACAGAACGTATTGACCTCATTTCTTTTCGCACTTTTTGTTTCTCTCTCCCTTTCTTTTCCTTCTCTTTCCGCCCATATTCCGATTTCTTAAATTATCTCTTACCTATGTCTCTCTCTCTCTGTCTTTCTATCTCTTTCTCTCTCTCTCTCCCTCTCTCTCTCTCCCTCTCTCTCTCTCTCTCTCTCCCTCTCTCTCCCTCCCTCCCTCTCTCTCTCCCTCTCTCTCCCTCCCTCCCTCTCTCTCTCCCTCTCCCTCCTTCTCACTCTCTCTCTCTTTCTCTCTCTCTTTTTTTTTCTCTCTCTCTCTTCTCTCTCTCTCTCTCTCTCTTCTCCTACTTGCGTCATACTTGTGGTCCTTGAGGATCCATCAACATGAAACTGTTTTTGTCTCTTATTTCTTAATGGTACGGCTACATTTCGAAAATCATCTTTCGGAAACATAAAATATATACATTTTAACTATGTGTACATGAGTAAGTTACATTTCAACGAAGTGGTCATCCCTCTCGATATAGGTGGTGATAGAGGGGATGATATTTTGTATGCCTGCCTCAAAAAATCTCCCGTTAGCTCCTGAGCCGACTTCTCTACGTCTTGCTTCATCTTCTTGTCGATTGAATACTTTTTCCTCCAATGTGCCTGCACCTTCAGGGTAGTGACCATGTGGTATTCTGAAGGTACCAGACCAGGGGAATGTGCTGGGTGGTTCAAAACATTCAATCCAAACGAGTTCAGGAGTTGCTATGTAGCGTTCGCCGAGTGAGGTCTGGTATTATGGTGCAGCAGACAGCCTGTCTGTACCAGCATGCCCCTTCTTTTATGTTTTTAGTCTCCCAATATCGTTCTGTGGTCATAATCTACCCCTGAGTCAGATATTCAATCAACATTTTCAACGTACTGACCTCAACTTGCTCTTATTTTAAAGAAGTAAAATTGAGCTAATTGGAAAATTGCTAACATACCAAAAAACATTCCTTTTTGCTACTGGAGCGGCAGTGCTCTTTCTTTATGGGCGTGCCTCGTATACTCGTTGTGCATTCTGAGAGTTTTTAAAACAACAACATAAAAGTAGCTCTGTAAAAACTCAACCGATGCGATAGTTTGGATATGCTTAGAGTAGCGACAAGTTGATTCAAAATTATTCAAAACCTTATTTCTGAACTTTTTTTGAATTTGGGGATTTCGTAAATATTAAATCTCAAAAAAAACAACATTTTTACATATTCACATTTATAACATTCAAAATTGCCTTTTTAAGTGAATTTTTTAGTATCCTACATACGAGTGTATCTTGACATATAAAAGAGAAATATGGGCGGAGTTGAATTATAACTATTTCTACAGGGCTTAGAGACTCACCCAGGCGTGGGTTTCTCGGAAACGACTAAAACCCGGGCCCCCCTTTATTACGTTATTAAACCCCGTATTCCTTTATTTTTTGGAGCATTAAGCAGCAAAGAAAAATTGCTTACACAATCAGGCTGGGCATGGACCAACTTTAAAAGCTTAAATGCGGCATATTGTTTCAACAACCTCATTGAGAGGTCTTTGAAATATCAGTAAATTCCATGTATCAAATTAATTATATTAATAAATTCCACCCTCCTGGAACTTACGGTCAACGAGTTATAGGTCAGAAAATATACATATTAGCCAGGACGGCCGACTCTGTATCTCGAGAACGGTATGTCTTAGCTCACTAATTTTTTTGCAATGAACCCTGTATTGTTAGTGTGTTTTACAGTAAAAATTGACTGTCCCTATTTGGAGTAGAATTTTGACCCTTGTCTAATACATGTAGTTATGTAGAAGTGTATGCGAACCTAGACATACCGAACTTCTTGTGAAATAGACATTATTGTACAACAGGTGTTTTTCTTCTCTAATAGTCACATATTTTTTGGTTGAGTGGTTTGAGGCACTTCCGAGTGCAAAAAGTGGGGAGAATCAACATTTCAACCAAGTTCTTGAGTTCTTGAGAGTATATGAATGAATTTTTACGGCCTAATTCATACCAATATTTATAGAAATAACTTATATGGTGCATGCGATAAACTCTCCACTACAAAACAAGGTCAATTAACTTTATGATGGCTCTCATTGAAACACCCAAAGTGTACAGTGTAATAAACCCTGAGCCCTTTGCATAAAAAAAACATCTTCTCGGAGCCCTTAGTACATTGCCGGCAAACTCAAAGGAATAATAATAAAGTGTTAAATATGCCAGACTGTAACAGTGCTTTTTTATCATTTATATGGAACATAATACTATCAACTGTACAATTACGTGCCATTACAGGGACATTCTATTTCAAAACAAATTTGCATAAAAATATGAGCTTCATACATAGAGATGGTTTCTATTTTCAGCCATTTCAGATTTAATTTCAATAGTACAGCAGATGAAAATAATAGAACAGATATACATGGTTGTGGAGAAGAAGTGTTTATAACAGAAATAGGTAAACGCTGTCTTTTCATTGTTCAGTCCAGTCTGGGAGGCAATATTATGAATGTAAGGAGACGAAAAAGACAGTATGGTATAGTTCCATGAACGAGGAGGTATAGATTCTACCGACAAAAAAACATTCCGTTCTAAAAAACTCACCGCCAAGTCATCACCCCAACAATGTACCATTTCACATCCGAATACAAAATATTGTTGTGGTTTTCTCATTCTATTGATACTTCAGTACATAATTAAAAATCAAAAATGCAACAATTAATATTGAATAAAATTGTAGTTACTGAAATAATAATAGAAATTGGGGAAAAGGAAATTATATTGCTCATTGGATGTTGGTTTTATAGTTTTTGATTCGACAGAAAATGAAATAAACGAACAATATGAGGGCACCGATACAGACAAGACCACACAGAACACGCTGAAAGAAGTAGACACTTGACCTCCTCACAGAGAAGTTAGAGAACTTTCACTTAACCCAATTCACTTGTTTTTCTTTCACACTTCTCGTTTGTATTTCAAACGGAGAGTCTAGTGAGAAACCTCAGGAGGTGGGAGAGGAGGACCAGGGAGGTGGGAGAAAGAAAACCTGGACGATGAGCAAAAAAAAGAAAGCTCGTATTAATGAAGGAAATGGAAAGCAGTGAGGAGATGATGTGTTGTTTGCGGAATGTTAAGGAGCTTAGTCTCGCTGGTAGAACCGTAGGCGTCGGGGAAAACCTTTGAAGTAGAACAAAAAATATTAGATCCTAGGAATTAGAGGGTTAAAGAGTATAGAAAGGTCGCAGAAGTTGAGCAAGATTAGCCATGTTTAGAATAGGTGGATGACAATTCAACCACCAGTATTCGTGATTCTAGCTGTTCCCGGCCCGCCCCAACCCAAGTTGGATTAAACTGTGAAGCTGGGTTGTAAATACAGAAAACCTGCACTTGCTTTAATATAAATAATAGTAAATACTCGCACACATGTATACCGTACTATACCGTGTATAGTGTATACTGTATAGGTTAAAAGTTTCAAGGTTTACTTCTTGTATAAGTACGTCATTCATTCTGAGGGGGCAAAAAAAATTAATTATTTCTAAAACACAAAGGGAAAAAATTCATACTGATCTTCTATTTTTTGGAGATTTTCTTTGCCGTTCCCTTTTGCTAATGTCGCCAATAATAGGTATTTGACTCTTTTTCTTGGTAATATTTTCTAATTTTGCAAAGAACAAATTTTCTTTATTCAAAAAGTTCTCACTGACCTACTCTATTAAACTTTTAGGTATTTAACATATTTTTTTGGACCTGTTATAAGATACATCATAATTGGTCTATGAGTGATCCTATAAAAGATTCAATGCAATTGAAATCGGATCATTAGCATTAAAAATTGATTATTTTTGATATTCTCAATTAAATAATATCAGCAGAGCAGCACATCTTTACTTTTTTCGTACCACATAATGTGGTTTTATATCTGTTTAAAGATTTTCTAATTGAAATTCTAAGAAGGCCATTTAAACACTATATACTTTTTGGTCCTCTCTATTTAAATTTTTCTTTGGAAGTAAAACTAGGTGAAACAAATTGTACTCAGCTTCATGTGAAGGTCTGTTGCTTTTATATAGAGAGGAAACCTATGTATGTATATGTGTTAATAGGAAATTCAATTTTCCAAACCGTGGTAAACAGTGGTACAAGTCCTGTTTTTGACAGCACCTGCCTTCAACCCTGAGTTTTATTGATTGAATAATAACTTTGTAATTAGAATTGTGAAACTTTATAGACTTTCAAGTTTTTGCTCACAACAGTTTCTGTTCTTTTCTCTAGTTATAATGAAGTAATTCTGAAATTATGATGTTATAGATTTATAGTCAGCCTCGCGTCGATGGCACGTTGGATATACTTCTTCTTCTGTCACTGAAGTTAACCAACGAACGTCAAGCAAAGCTAGGACTTGAATGGGTGACCATTTAAATTTGAACCCTCGTGATACTTGTTTTTCCCGGCATAACCAAGACGAGGTGAGATTCATGTGGGCAGCAGGTTACTTTCCAGAGAACACAGAGTAATATTCACGTCTCAATGTTATGACCTTAGCAGTTAAAATGGACGTCAAACCCCCATAACACACATACAAGCAAAATCCATTTCATCTTTGACCGAAACAATATCTCACAAGTAATGCATCTTTGTGATGGAAATATGTACATTGTACATGCATAGGTGGTACATAAAGTATTCATAGTAAAAAGATGAGGATGACATAGATAGGTCGCACCATAAATAACACATAAGTTCGCAGTGAACAGAAGGACTCATGTAGAAATACTGAATCGCAGGTTGTGTAAAACTTATAAATGGTTTAAAGATATTATTACCGCCCATAGTTAAAGCTGTATAAAGTTTTATAAATCAGAAGAGTACAGAGCAGGTACACTATTGGATTAGAAAAACTTGGCACGGGGTAAAAAATAAATAAAATACACACACTATAAATAAAAATGAAAAGGTTATACCGACTGATAACAATAAATCCTATTTACTTACATAGTTTATGGGAAACATTTATCTTGGAATATATTATGTATGTCGCTTCTTAGTAGTTAACATACACGGGAGTACAGTATTTCTACTTTTATTGCTATTTTTCATTGCGGTGGAAACTGCATTGCACATTACATAAGTAAATGTAGTTAGGTGTTTATAAGATTCACTGACTGCGAGAGAAGAATAAAGTTAGCTAGGTAATATCATAATTATGAAACATTTTCAATTTGGTAATTTTGTTGAAATAAAATATTATTATTAAATAAATGATGAATAATTACAATTTGAAAATAACCTTTCAAAAAAAATATTGATATTATTAAAAAGTTCCATATGTTGACTAAAATTTTCTTTATGTAAAATCAGATAACATTGTCAGTAATACGCTTCAGAGGAAGATGGTGGTATGAAGAGAGGAAGATCACTTGAGAAATGGGGCGATTGAAAATTTATTAGAAAATCTCATCCAATTTTCTTCATCTTTCATCCTTTGGGAAACTGAAAAATTTGTGCTGAAGTTGAGCAGGATGAACAAAGTTTTTTGTTTTAAATATTTTGGAAAGCCTGAAAATCATATTTTCAGCTCGTCAAATTTTCAAGAATGCACCACTGTTAAATATTTATGAAATTTCATGAAGAAAAGTTGATGCAGAAAACTATTGACAGAAGACAAAGGTAAAAAGAGTCTCAAATACTTTTTTGAGTTAAAAGCGAGTAAGCGACAAAAAATAAATAAACAGAAGTTGGAAAATTGAAATTTCTTTATTGGATCATAAGAAAAATTGCTAATCAGTAATATGCCCCGCCCACACCTCTGGTTCATATCCTTCGGGAACCATCCTGCAGGCGAGGAAAGCTCTACCTTTGTTCTGACGAAATAAATGGAACCTGTGAATCCAATCTACGAGCAAAAAGTGGAACCTTTTTCCAAGTTAGGAGCTTTGGATTGTAAAGTTTCCAATTCTCTAGACGCTGCATGCTGTACCGTACTTATACAAGGGGCGACTTTATTGTTGAAATAAAATGAACTGTTTTCCATACTCTACAACAAATTCTGAGTCTTTTTATTTTCTATTTTGTTATTACGAGAATCAAGATGAATTCTGGCCTATAACTCCAGAACTGTAGGTTGCAGAGAGATGATGTTAACTCCTTTTAGCAAAACCTTCTAAACAAGGTATAACTCGATACATTTTTTCATTAAAACTTCTAATGGTAGACTCTAGACGATTAAAATAAATTAAATATGCACCCAGATCGCTATGCAACTGTTTTATTATTCGGTTTCCAGTAAAGACTTCATTAATAATTTTGTACTGTCCTGTTTGTCATGTACTCTGAGTTCTATGTAGAATTTGATACAATATAAAACATAATAGCATCCATGTGCCTTGTATACTGGCAGAATGGGGCTTTGTAGTTTATACGTCCCTTTGTTCAATGGTGAGGACTGCAAGATAAATAATGTACTGTTTAGTCTACCAATATAAAATGCTCACGTGAAAGGAACATAATATAATTTAGGTCCTCACATGCAGGATGTATCAGTTTGAAATACACTGCCAATTATGGACACAATACTTCCTCGTGAATTGTTCATTTAGCATACAATTGGTGAAATAAATTTAGCGACTTTCCATTATCGATTAATTCAAAGCTTTTTTTAAACTAAACCATTTGTAACCAATTTTTTCCTATATACATTATTATGTATGAACGATAAACACTACCGTGCACTGGTAGTCAAGTGGTTAACGCACTAGTCTGGTAATCCGGGTAGCGTAGGGATCTATTGGTTAGAATCCAACCCAGTGCATGAATTTTTCCTCATTAATTTGAGTTTGTGACCACATTAGACTCTGAGTGTAAGGTGGTATAAATGCTTTAAACATATTCTGTCCTGGTGGTTACCTTCCACTAAAGAGTATAATTAAGGAGCGCGGTAGCGCTCCGACCCGCCAAGTCAATCGAAATAGTTCGCGCGCTACCAAGAGTATACTATACGCGACAGCATAAGTAGCACATTTCGTGTAGTTGTAGGAGAAAAAGTACAAGTGATGGAGGAAATTGAACTACATATACAGATTGGGGCACGGTAATAGACAAGCTTTTAAAAAAGAAACATCGAAATCGTTTGAGTTAAGTTGGTCAAAACCACACTCTAAAAACGTCATTTTTTTTCAAAAAATTCTGCTTCTTCTTTGACGTTGACCGCTCTACAGCCAAAACTACTGGACCGATTTTCATGAACGATGGCTCATTTTTTTTCTTCTGGGTGGTAGGTGTGCCTTTTTATGGTTTCATTATCCCAAAAGCTACCATTTGGCCGTTAATTAGGAAAAGGATCATTTTCAGAGCTCAGAATAACATTGGAGTATAGATATTTAATCTAGTTTATTATGTATATACCTATTCATTCACAAACCTTTCAATCCACATGTCCCGATGTGAAATTGTGTAAAGGTATACTAACCCATAAATAGTCGCCGGTGCTGAGTGAGTTAGCGCGCTAAGCTTACCACGCATGGTGACCTGTATTCGATCCCCAGCTGGGCAGGAATTTTTCTGCACTTTACTTGGGTGTTTGGGGTCCACTCATACCTCGTGAGGAAAAATGAGTAGTTACTGAATAAGTAACGACCAGTGACGGCATTACCAGAGTTAAAATAAATTACCTAATGTAATAGAATTTGAAAAGTAAAGGAGGCTCTTAGTAATGCTGCACTACCCACAAAATTTGTGAAGAGGCCTTGTGCTTGATCACAAATAATTTCATACATACATAGCTATAATAAACCTGTAATGCCCAAGGAGTGAAAAAGACAAGATTTTTTTTTCTTCTAAAATGTTGGTTATCTCTAGTACCCAATGTTACATAATATGTATGTGTAACATGAATGTCATAAATGTTTGGGGACCTTTCTAAGTGGGAAATGTAGAAGTTGCATAGAAAACTTTGTAAAAGCCCCTACACTACTTAATACCTATTCCTAATTAGGAATGTTAGGTACATAGGAAGTGAAAGGCTTTTTCCTCCCTATTCAATTCTCTCTAGTAAATATTTCTTTCACTGGCCGCTAAAAATTTTATTATACAAAGTAAAATAAAGTGAAGCTTTTATATGTTGCAAACACCACGTAATCAATTCGACAGTCCAGTTAGCTCAGTGGTTAAGGTGACACTGCGTGAAGTTCGCTATGCCAGAGGCTGCGGGTTTGAACTGGGACATGTGGTTTTTTTTTTAACAAAATACTCTTTACTTATTTTAGTTTTACATAATTTACATTAAATTTAGTGAGTTTATGAGTTACTATTAACCTTTTTGCTGTGGGTTGTGTTGTACCTCATTTATAATAAAAAAATAACAGTTAAAAAAATATATTTATACATTTATTACTCAACACAATAAGCTTCGTTCTCAGTATTCTTTCACAGAAATTAATTGTAAAAATACATAGTTATCCTCCCATTTGGGATTTTTACCACATAATAATACATCTTGGGCATACTGCTGGAATAATGGGACTTAAAAGTCCTAATTATTATATCTGACATAAATTAAGGAAATATGTTCAGGGTGTTACCCACTATTTGAACCAGTTGAGGGGCCCATCTGGATAAAATGAATGGCACCACACAGCATCCTTGTAAAAATCTGTGACAAAGTCAATTTATGAAACGGGATTAATTTTAGAATAACCCGGACTATCTCTCTAATCGTTCTTCGACTTGAGGGAGGCTCTCGCTTGTTATCTTACCTTCTTTTAAACATAAATAACCGAACACAGTGAGAACGAACTCACTAAGTGAGGTTCTGTTTTATATAAAACTTATCAAGTGGGGTATTAAATAAAAAGTCTCGATGTCCTCATGCTCGATTGAACATTTATAATGCTATAGTTGAATCTGTTTGAGGTTTACTGTTCAAAGAAATACTAGTTATTGTTGGATGGAAGAGCTTCTTTAAGGAGAACCCTGCCATGTAAAAGAAAGCCAAAAAATAATAATATTGACGTTACACAATGTAGGACATACTATTATTAACCGAACACAGTGAGGGAGCGAAGCAACCTCACTAAGGGGTTCTGTTTTAACTTGCATACTGGACGATTTGGCTTTCGTTTATCTGTCTCATAAATAAGGCGAGATCATTATTATAATAATAAAATGCTATCATTATTATAATAATAAAATTTTATAATTTAAGAGCGCGGTAGCGCTCCGAACCTCCAAGTCAAAGTAATTCGCGCGTTACCAAGTGATATTATACGCCAGAGCAAAATTAGCACAATTCTTGTAGTTGTAGGAAAAAAAGTACAAGTGATGAAGGAACTCGGACTAAAGTCGCATATCTACTTTTAAGGTGAAAGAATAATTTGGAAAAGGATACTGTGCTTCGGCATAAATATCAATCAAACTAAAATCTTTATCTTCACATTCAAACTGTTTCATTTATCAACACTTGTTCCTTTAAAGTCATTATTTAATAATTATGTTAAATAGTTTTATATTGAAACAACATGTATCATTCACCCCACACCTATACAGGGTCACTACAAAAAGTTATAAGATCCCCCAAAAAATATCACTTCGTGACATAAAAAAGTCCCGCCAAGTCGTTCCCCAAAAAATTTTCAGTTCCCAAATTCATCCCTCCCTTCCTTCCCAAAAAATATATTAGTTATTTGTGACCTCCCCCAAAAAAATTATTGAAATCAATTTATGGCCCCGCCTTTTATTCATTCACCTAAATGCAACAGTATACTTCTTAATAGCCTCTCCTCTCTCTTTCTTCTAATGTCCTCTTTCTTTTGTTCCTTATTGCATGTTGGAATGTTTCCTTTACAAACTCAGAACTTAAGTCTTATTTCCTTGCTCCTTTCACCGACTTGGGCTCTTGGCGGAGTACCACTAACTGTTAATGATAAATATATGAATCTAATAGACAGTGCTATTTTTGAAGAATTAAAAAGAGATAATTTAACATAGTGGTCTTTATGGAGAACAGGAAATGAGAAGTCTAGCCGACCGCGACCCAAGGATGCATTATCTGGATCTAAGTCGCAAAATATCTGCCACCAATGAGAATTGGACCATCAGAACAAGTCACGATTCCGGCTCATTTCCAAGGATCACATGTTTACATATGTCTACATTTATAATTATATAATCTTAGAAAAATCCAAGACATCAGTTCCTTTGGCTAAGAACGGACCTGCTTGGTGGTACTCCGCCAAGAGCCCAAGTCGGTGAAAGGAGCAAGGAAATAAGACTTAAGTTCTGAGTTTGTAAAGGAAACATTCCAACATGCAATAAGGAACAAAAGAAAGAAAGGTCACAAATAACTAATATATTTTTTGGGAAGGAAGGGAGGGATGAATTTGGGAACTGAAAATTTTTTGGGGAACGACTTGGCGGGACTTTTTTATGTCACGAAGTGATATTTTTTGGGGGTTATTATTATTGCTCATTTCATTCAAAGTACCGTTCTCGAGATATTTTAACCGTTAAAGTTAAAGGTCACGCGCAGGGTCTTTATCTTCAAGGTCCGTTGATGAAACGGGAAAATCTGCAATACGTCTTTATAGGTATCGTACTGTAGATGATTCCATTTTGAACAGTTTCGTTGAAATCTGTTCAGTAGTTTCTGAAATTTGCGTGTTGCAAGTAATGGAAATTAGAGACACACAAAACTAAAGTTTTTTAGGAGTTTAGAAAATATCCAGAAATGAGAAAAATTGGAGCAAAAATGTAATTATTTAACAAGAACGAACACAATACTTTCGATTATAACTCTCGGAAGTAAAATGTTCTACTTGAAAGGACAAAAGAAAATAAAGCGGGTTAATACATATTAATCTATTAATTATCCATCCAAAGAAACGTGTGCTCAGGTAGGTAGTAAGTATTACTGTTGTGTAGAAAAGGAATAAAGTTCATTTCAACAAAAAGTTCACAAGACCAAATTGTCCTGAAAGGTTCTGTAAATGGGTTGCATTCTGTGTTTAGAAATTAAATAAGTGATGGCGATGGAGGAAAACAGAAATGTTCATTACTGCAAAGTGTATTAGAAACAATAATGTACATAGGATATCGTGGGCGTTAAATTTTTATTTTGTTATACGTAGATACTGTGTTAATAGACCGGTGCCTTGCATCGAGCAAAGATCTGGGAACAGTATTAATAGACCAGTGCCTTGCATTGAGCAAAGACCTGGGAACTATATTAATAGACCAGTGCCTTGCATTAAGCAAAGGCCTGGGAACTGTATTAATAGACCAGTGCCTTGCATTGAGCAAAGACCTGGGAACTGTATTAATACACCAGTGCCTTGCACTGAGCAAAGACCTGGGAACTGTATTAATAGACCAGTGCCTTGCATTGAGCAAAGAACTGGGAACTGTATTAATAGACCGGTGTCTTGCATTGTGCAAAGAGCTGGGAACTGTATTAATAGACCAGTGTCTTGAATTGAGCAAAGAACTCGGAACTGTATTAATAGACCAGTGCCTTGCATTGAGCAAAGAACTCGGAACTGTATTAATAGACCAGTGCCTTGCATTGAGCAAAGAACTCGGAACTGTATTAATAGACCAGTGCCTTGCATTGAGCAAAGACCTGGGAACTGTATTAATAGACCAGTGCCTTGCATTAAGCAAAGGCCTGGGAACTGTATTAATAGACCAGTGCCTTGCATTGAACAAAGACCTGGGAACTGTATTAATAAACCAGTGCCTTGCATTGAGCAAAGACCTGGGAACGGAATCGTACACATGGAATTCTAAAATCTCAAAACTCCCAAGTGTATACAATGTGAACCAATCACGAGGAAGTATTGTGTCCATAATTGGCAGTGCATTTTTTCGCTAATTTGTCTTTTTTGACCCGGCTCTTGGAATACTCGTAAAGCCGTACGGACTGAAACCTCAAAGAACACCCAATAATGTACAACCCAGCCCAGAGGTCCCAGCTGGTTTTATAATTATTTTGTTTGCCATTACAATTTGTCAACGTCAGTTCATTCTATCACTTTCATTTTGAAACGCGCGCAAACTTTTTCAATTTTACATGTTCTATTATTGAAAGTACAATCAATATGTCAACTGGAAGCTACGCCAAAGTTGCTGTTTCCAAGATACGTTGGAATATTCACTATTTGTGTGAGCTAAAGGTGTAGCGTTCGAGTAAAAATTTAGCCTATAATCAATCAAAAAGCGACTCATCGTTTCACCGATTCTACACGTTAAACCATTGTTTCTAAGAGAAAACTAAAGCAGAGCAGTTCTTCAGACCATTTGAAATGGAGGCGAATACTCTGACAGTACCAGAAATCAGATGAAATAACGGATTTCTATTTTTTGTAAGTTTTTTGCTTCACAGTTCATTAAAAAAGTTTGAAACAAAAACACGACAGCAGAGAAAGAAATGAGGAGGGAATGATGAAAGTGCTGATAGAGGGAGAGGATCTGGGAGATGGGGAGTATAGGAGGGGGAGAGGGGGAGAGGGAGAGAGAGAGAGAGAGAGAGCTGATAGAGGGAGAGGATGTGGGAGATGGGGAGTAAAGGAGGGGGAGAGGGAGGAAATAGAATAGAGTACTGTGGAACTTTGATGAAGGCAGAAGTTAATACAAAATTTATCTTCAAAATTTCATCGAACATAATGTGAAGTAGTTTCGGATAGCTCGGAAATAAATTGTTTTAGAGAATTTCCGAGATCTCGTCTTGGGAAAATCATCTCTTTTTAATGATTTTTGAGAGTTTCAGCATAATATAGAATACTTACTTGAGCACTATAGAGACGAGGAACCCACTACAGTTGCGACATAAAAACACAAAAAAAAACACTGCCAATTATGGACACAATACTTCCTCGTGATTGCTTCACATATTAAACACGTGCCAATATTGAGATTTTATAGAAAATTACTTGTATCTCCAAAACGGCTCAACCGAAATTTGTTTTCTATGGTAGAATATTATTTTTTCTACAATCTGAGTTCCACAAAAAATTCTGTATCGGCAAGTCGTGGTCCTTATTTTTTTACTTTTTTGTCAAATTTTTTGGATTTTCTTAAATATCAGAGTCAAATTATAATTAATTTAAAAATAAATATAAATAACCTATGTTAAACAATAATATGCATATTCTTACAAAATTTCATCAAAATCGGGTGTACCGTTCACGAGATATAAGCGTTTAAGTAAAAAGTTAGTGGTCAGGCGCATGGTCTCTTTTACCCAGAACCGCTGGTATGAATTCGATGAATTTAAAATGGGACCATCTACAGAATGTCTCCTAGATGTGTGCAAAATTTCATCAAAATCAGTCGAGTAGTTTCCGAGATTTGCGCGGTTACAAGGAATCGTTTTAACAGACAGACCGACAGACGGACACAAAACCAAATTTACTCAGTAGGTTATGAAACGTCCAGAAATATGAAAAAAATTGAAATCGGAGCAAAAAAATATTTTTTTTTAAAAAAACGAACACAATACTTTTTTTTTACAAAAACGAACCGATTTCTAATATTAGAAATTTCTCGGAAGTAATATAAGCAACATTACAAGGCAACATACATATTTATCAAAAATGCTGTCGCAAGGTTGCTAATCCCCGGAGGACAGACAATAGATAAACCTTGAAGAACATGGCTGAATAGAATATATGTATAGAATAATAAATTTGGTTGTATTGATGGGAAACATTTTTACAAAGGTAAACTGTTAAGAGGTTCCAGTACCTGTGCTAATTGTCGACTCCCACCATTAGAACTTTCCCTCTGCCGTACTCGCAAGCTATCCGGCCTTAACATTTGAAACCTAAAACTCCAATACAATGCAATACCTCTTTATCCTGCAAGAAGAAACTAAAGAGTCCGTCTACTCTCACAGTCTTACTACAATATTGCTCGTTCAATATAAACAGACGCTTGGTCTATAGAAAAAATCCTCATCTTAAGTTCTTGTTGATTTATTTATAAATGAAAGGAGCGGAATAAAAACTTTTTCGAACCACACGTGGGAACAAAGACTTTTTTTTCCAGAACTTTACCGTTGTCTTTCTCTTCCAGGATTCAGCTCCGCGGGTGAGCTGTAGCAGGGGGGCGGGGTGGGGGGGGGGGGAGCAACAAGGGCCAGGGCCAAGCAGAACTGTACACATTGTACGGTCCAGAATTCTAGAGAGGTTAGAGAGCTAACTCTGACATTACGCAGGAAAACAAAAGATTAAGTCCTGCCTAAACGAGAAGAACACGAAAACTTCAATACAACACACTTGAGCTAAATTGAAAAAATAAACATAAATTTAAAAAAAAAAAAAAAATCTTGAATAATAAATAAATACATAATACTGGAAATTATTTTTACTGCCCGTTTCGGGTAGGAAAAAGCTACTGTGTCACCTAAATCCAGCGTTTGTTTTTTAGTTATTATAATTATTATTAATATTCTGTCGCCAAATTCTTAAAGGAAAAATATTGAAGTGGGTGGAATTTAAACCAAGATATTCCAAGTTACCTGGATCACAAGATCAGGGTTTTAACCCCCAACCATCAAATTAAAAACAAAACGTGTAATAATAATAAAATTGAGAAAAAAAAATTCATGAGAGAGACCCTGACAAGAGGTTATAGGTTCACGCAGTGTCTGGTGCCCAGATGTGAAATGTTCAAATGTTTATGACAGGTTAGAAGCGTTTGAACAATGGGTGGAAAGTGAAATAAAACATTTTCTTTCCAGAGAGAAAAAAACCACAGCCACAGAAGTACAGAGAGCAGTGGGGGACCACAGAGGTGAAGTCTCCTCTAGTGATTATTGTATCTCCCACTGTATCACTGTATGTTTACTCTTGTAATCAATGTAGAGAGCAGTGGAGGACCACAGGGGTGAAGTCTCCTCTAGTGATTATTGTATCTCCCACTGTATCACTGTACGTTTACTCTTGTAATCAATGTAGAGAGCAGTGGGGGACCACAGGGGTGAAGTCTCCTCTAGCGATTATTGTATCTCCCACTGTATCACTGTATGTTTACTCTTGTAATCAATGTAGAGAGCAGTGGAGGAATACAGGGGTGAAGTCTCCTCTAGTGATTATTGTATCTCCCACTGTATGTTTACTCTTGTAATCAATGTAGAGAGCAGTGGAGGACCACAGGGGTGAAGTCTCCTCTAGTGATTATAGTATCTCCCACTGTATCACTGTATGTTTACTCTTGTAATCAGTGTAGAGAGCAGTGGAGGACCACAGGGGTGAAGTCTCCTCTAGTGATTATTGTATCTCCCACTGTATGTTTACTCTTGTAATCGATGTAGAGAGCAGTGGAGGAACACAGGGGTGAAGTCTCCTCTAGCGATTATTGTATCTCCCACTGTATCACTGTATGTTTACTCTTGTAATCAGTGTAGAGAGCAGTGGAGGACCACAGGGGTGAAATCTCCTCTAGTGATTATTGTATCTCCCACTGTATGTTTACTCTTGTAATCAATGTAGGGAGCAGTGGAGGACCACAGGGGTGAAGTCTCCTCTAGTGATTATTGTATCTCCCACTGTATGTTTACTCTTGTAATCAATGTAGAGAGCAGTGGAGGACCACAGGGGTGAAGTCTCCTCTAGTGATTATTGTATCTCCACTGTACGTTTACTCTTGTAATCAATGTAGGGAGCAGTGGAGGACCACAGGGGTGAAGTCTCCTCTAGTGATTATTGTATCTCCCACTGTATCACTGTATGTTTACTCTTGTAATCAATGTAGGGAGCAGTGGAGGACCACAGGGGTGAAGTCTCCTCTAGTGATTATTGTATCTCCCACTGTATCACTGTATGTTTACTCTTGTAATCAATGTAGAGAGCAGTGGGGGACCACGAAAAAGGGCCCCAAAAGTTGGCCGGTTGATATTTTTAATTGTCCTCATGCTTGATATGACATTACTTATGCGATTATATCTGTGAGGTTTAAAGTTCACAGAACTACTAGTTTAGACTTTGGTATAATAAAACTTACATATCATCAAAATGAACCTATTCGATCAAGAGTCATGGCAAACAGAATTTCACTATACTATTCATAAAAATGATGATGGTTTATAAAAAACCCCGGTAGATTGAAAAAAAAATCTTCCTTCATATTAGAGGAAGAGGGGAGACACAGAATAATATGAATCAGAAAAGGAAGGAAAAGAGGAATAGAATGGGGGGGGGACCTTTGCACGACATTTGCCTTAATGATATTTCAATACGCAGCATTGATCTCTCGCTTTCCTCTTTATATTTTGACTTTTCCTTCATTTGGACGCGAAGTTTCTTTGGGAAATAAATGTGAGAGAGAGAAAGACCTTATAATATATGTACAATTGTACATATATGAATACAGGGTGAGCATAAAGTTTCAACCCACCCCTTGTATCTCGAGAACCACAGAAGATATCGACAAGCTGTAAAATACGGGTTTCCTCATAGTAAGGGTAATTTAAAATTTGGGCCCAAAAATCTTTCGCCTGGGCTTCAACCATTATTCATTTTTAGAGTGTTGTCAGATTCTCAAAAAGGTTGGGCTGAATGACTTGGAATTAGGCAGAAAACTTCTTTCAGTGATGAAAAAGCTTACTATGAAAGGATTTTTCAAAGATAACAGGGGTCCTCAACTTATGGACAAAAGTACACATTTTAGCGTCTTGCAAGATTCTCAAAACGGTTGAGCCGAATGACTTGAAATTTGGCAGACAGCTTTTTTTGTGATGTAGGGGAATAATTAGAAACAAATTTTAAAAGAAAATAGGGGTTCTCAACTTATGGTCAAGCTTGATGGCGAATACTATGTTTTTCGACTCATGAAAGATACTCTCCTGTTATACATTTGGCCGTCCACTTTGAAAATGGACAAAGGGTAGTTTTTACAACCATAAAAGTCCAACTGAGAATTGACAACCCTCCTAAAACAACATTAATGGAGTTTTTCCAACTATGCAACCAGGATGAATTTGCAAAGACTCTTTTTTATAATGAAGTACCAGCATTTTATGTGTGGAAAAACAACATGTTCCAAAGAAGGAAAAAAAGATCAATTGTTCCAGGACGGGTGTAAAAAAAGACCAGGTTCTTGGTAAAATTTATACCGTACATCCGAATGACTCAGAATGTTTCTACCTACGATTACTTCTACATAAAGTGCGAGGACCTACTTCATTCAGAAGCCTCAAAATGGTAGGCGGCATTGAATACCCTACGTTCCATGCTGCATGCCTAGCCATGGGTTTGTTACTTGATGATGCGCAAGCAATGTGAACATTATTTTCAACAGAACTTATTTGGCAGAAATTTCATACAACACGTTTCAAATGAGGTCTTTCGTCTCTGAAAAAGTGCCATTACTCAAAAGTGAACAGAGATACTTGTATGAAACTGTACTTCAGAGCGTCACTTCATCTCTTGATTTTGTAGGTAATAATTTGTTCTTCCTAGATGCTCCAGGTTGAACTGGAAAAACATTCTTAATAAACCTTTTGTTATCTACAATACGCAAAGATGGAAATATTGCCATTGCTGTTGCATCGTCCGGTATTGCCGCCACACTGATAGAAGGAGGCCGCACTGTTCATTCTACTTTGAAATTGCTGCTCAATTTAAATTCAGTAGATATACCAAGCTGTATTATTGGAAAGCAAAGTGATATGGCCAAAGTCCTCAGGGATTTCAAGTTGATCGTATATGATGAATGTACAATGACTCATAAAACTGGCTTAGAGACACTGGACCCTACTCTACAAGACATTCGTGGTGTTAAAAATCTTATGGGTGGTAAAACTGTGCTACTGTCTGGAGATTTTAGACAAACTTTACCCGTTGTTCCACGTGGAACAAGAGCTGACGAAGTGAAGGCATGTTTAAAATCATCCATTTTGTGGCCACAGAGAACTGTTCTTTCTTTAAAGTTGAATATGCGTGTACACCTTCACGCTGATCAAAATGCAGAAGTTTTTTCGAAGCTTTTGCTTCGGATAGGTGATGGACAGTTACCTGAACAAAATGAAAAAATTGTATTTCCTACCGAACACTGTCAGTTATTAGTCGATTACAACACCTTCCTAGACACTATCTACCCCAATCTAGATAACCCAAGTGTTGTTGTCCCTGTTTGGCTAAAGATAAGGGCCATACTAACACCAAAGAATGATAATGCTCTGGAAATTAATAATGACTTATTAAAAAGAATGCCTTCTGAACTATCAACTTACGAATCCGTAGACACTGTTGTGGAAGAGGAAGAAGCCATCCATTACCCAACCGAATTTCTTAATACACTAAATTCTCCTGGCTTGCCACCCCATCGGCTATGCCTTAAGGTTGGAGCACCAATAGTATTACTAAGAAATCTGAGACCCCCGAAATTGTGTAACGGCACGCGGCTTCAAATTACATCCTTAAAAAAAAAAACATTATCGATGCAGTTATTTTCACAGGGGCTGGTGCAGGTGAAACGGTATATGTACACAGGATTATTTTTGTCGTCGCGGGGGTTCGAACCCGGGACCTTACCGCATCGTAAGCGAGTGCTTAACCACTGAGCTATTTGTGTGCTCATTTAATCTGTTCATTAGCAACTATGCACTTGGGTTCTTTTTTTTAATGGAAGGCAGGAAAAAATCTTTCAATGACACCCAGATCCTGCCTGAGGTGTGGGATTTCCACCCACTAAAAGCCCACCTTCTCTAAAAGCTAACCGCACTTGGAACCGAAAAATATCATTACTTCAAGTGCGGCGCTGTAGGGCACCTACTGATTTCATTGTAGTGCCCTCCCATCTCTCTCTTGGGTTCTAATGTGATTTCCGACTACCACTTTAATTTCAAAAGAGTTCAATTCCCCAGAAAACTATGTTTTGCCATGACGATAAATAAGGCACAGGGGCAAACTCTTGAGCTAGCTGGAATTGACCTTAGAACGATTGCTTCTCCCACGGGCAGCTCTATGTTGCTTTTTCAAGAGTAAGGTCTGCCAAGTCCCTCATTGTGTTACAGCCAGATGGTATAACAAAGAACCTGGTGTATAAAGAAGTGCTTCAATAACCATAAAACTTATGCAGCGGCGGTGGCCATGCCTTAACTAAAATGTGGCCATGCCTTGGCCACGCGAAGCGGGCGTAGCCCGCTAGTTTTCTATAAAATCTCAAAATTGGCACGTGTTTACAATGTGAAGCAATCACGAGGAAGTATTGTGTCCATAATTGGCAGTGTTTTTTTAAAGTTTCCATGTACGTATTTACATTTCACAAATAAACATCTTCAACAAATAATGCTTATGAAATGTTCTGAAATGTGAATGAATGTAAATGGATTTTTTACATAGGTAATAAGTTTTTTATTTAACCCAAACTAGGGCTTCTATAGAGTCCTGGGTATTTCACTCTAGTGATACTCGTACACTCTAGGAGTGAAAAAGCGTAACAATATCTCATCCGCATCACACCAGCGTGTGTGGTAGGAAGAGTTAGAGTGAGGTCAGTTGTTGCAAGGGAGAACATTTCTAATTCAAAGGCTTGTGGTCCATGTCCCTGGAGTCGCAATATCATCTGCCCATTCATTATTACTCCATTCGGTTGAATACAAACATTGAAATTTCGGCCGAGGTATTTAATCGTGCTTGATGAAGGTTTTGCGGAGCTGCTGCTATCATGGATGTCTGTTCATAATGTAGTTTGGATAGGCAACTTTTGTGTGTGTATTATGGCTTCGTCATGTAGGTAGATGCATGGATTTACGTACGTCCTACGACCAAGTAAAAATAGCATTATACTCTTGTTCTATAATCTACAGTGTTCTGCTATAAAGTAACATATAGGTTTGAAAATTGGGTGGATACATACATATACTCGTATACATACTCATAAATAAATGTACAGGTATTTTTTGTTTAAAGTATGTAGATCAAATCCACAAATAATTTTACTGTCGTTACATGCATTACTATCATGAAACAGTGGTTTAATGGTGAACGCTGGTAGCAATGTTCATGTTAAATTGAATTTGAGATAAAAAATATTACCTGCACTGGATGGATATACATAATTATACGATACACTAGATATACATATTAATTACAATTCATACTGAGAAAGAGAAGCTGAAATATCAATTCATAATAACGAATAAATAAAATAAAACAACCCGTATAAAGCAGCACGGCAGCGGTTGGAAAAGCATAAAAAATATTAATTAAAACTCGTTAGGGTTGAAAAGTAGAAAACTTGGAGTGGTTTTCAGAGTAAAATATAGATAGGGGTTGGGGGGAACCAGCGTAGGTGTGAAAGTGGCAGATTTAATAAGGAGACTCATTATAATATTGGAAAATTAAATAAAGTGTGGAGAAACCCAATGAATATTTTGTACTTAATACCATGATGCGCTTCATGCAAGAACGATTCATTAAAAAGAAACACCCTTTAGTAACAAAATTTAAATAAAAAAAATTCCATCGATCTCCCATTCCCACATTCCTAGGAAAATATAAAGAATATATTTGGATGTTTTTGCTGATGATAGTTCTGTTATAAACCGAGTTGGTCTGTGAAGTTGTTTAAAAACACAATACTCGTACATACGAGAAATGTGTACTTGTATATTGTATGTGCTCGTGTAAGACGTATAGTTGTATGAGTAAGTATTATGACATGGAAATAGCTTTAAGCCCGCAGTACTCGTAGTATTATTATAAACTATTTGACATTCAAAGGCTATTGAATAAAATCAACATGGAAAATTCTGGCGGTTGTTTTGCTGAGATCCCCGTGGCCTTATTAGTTCATAACATACTCTTCTTGTATTATTATATGGTTTGCTGTTCAATAATTGACACTCGGGCCATTTGTATCCACCCTGAAGGGCGCTTGAAATGTGTTGCTTGTCAGAACTCATTACAAGGAGAACTGAACAAATCCTCCTTCCACCCTTACAATAGAACAATCGGAGCAGGAGCCAAGAGCTGTGGGCAGGAGAGCGGGGGGGGGGGGGGGGGGGGGGGGGGGGGGGAGCGGGGGCGGGGTACAAGAAAATCCTCATCATTAAATTTATTTTTTCAACCTGTGGAATTTTTCCTCTCATATTTTTAGCTCTTCGTATCCTTTCTCTTCTTTTCATTTCTCTTCTTTGGTTTGTTACATATTTCATTCATCAGTAACACACGCTCGTACGAAACAAAAGATCCCTTTTTCAAAACCACGGTAATCTACGTTCTAAAATTGTTTCTAGGGTATGAATCAATATCGCTCCAGGCGAATCTTAGCTAAGTGGAAACGAGAAGTTCCTGTTGTTTACCTTTATGTATGTATTATATGTTTACTTGAATAGCAAGAACCTCATTAGATCATGCGAGAGAAGTTTGTACCTCGGAGGTAAGGAATATAATTATACCCGGGTATACGTGAGTTTCTAATGCATATATTATGAATATTGAATACGTCAGTGAAACTAGTAGAATGGCTTTTCAATTAACCGCAAGTTTAGAAAATAGATCCATTCAAAGAACCCGTTTTGTGAGAATACAGAGTATAAATTATCAGCAGCATAATATAATAAACTGCCAATTAAGGGCACTATAGCAATACTTCCTCGTGATTAGTTCACATTTATACACTTGGCAATTTTCAAATTTTATACTAAATTGCTTGTATCTTCAAAAACAGTTTACCAATTTTCTTTAAGTTTTTTGCTACATAAGTAAAAAGCTACAAACATTGGATCAATCAAATTTGAAACATTGAAAGTGTATGAAGATATAATAAAAAATACTATTCTTTTTCAATATAAGATAACTCAAGTCGATAAATAAATAATCAAGCAAAGAGATCTAATGTTACATAGGAGCATTGCTATAATAAAAGTAATAGGTAATGAAAGAAAGGAAAGATGGACTTTATTTAGTTTCATTTGACATTTCTTCATTTAAATCCCCTTGAAATACAATATCTTTACGTTTCAAAGCAGCATTGCTATAGTAATAGGTCTGGATGCTGATGGTAATCTAATGTTTCACAGCAGCATTGCTATAGTAATAGGTCTGGATGCTGATGGTAATCTAATGTTTCACAGCAGCATTGCTATAGTAATAGGTCTGGATGCTGATGGTAATCTAATGTTTCACAGCAGCATTGCTATAGTAATAGGTCTGGATGCTGATGGTAATCTAATGTTTCACAGCAGCATTGCTATAGTAATAGGTCTGGATGCTGATGGTAATCTAATGTTTCACAGCAGCATTGCTATAGTAATAGGTCTGGATGCTGATGGTACTCTAATGTTTCACAGCAGCATTGCTATAGTAATAGGTCTGGATGCTGATGGTACTCTAATGTTTCACAGCAGCATTTCTATAGTAATAGGTCTGGATGCTGATGGTAATCTAATGTTTCACAGCAGCATTTCTATAGTAATAGGTCTGGATG
The DNA here is from genome assembly GCA_024516035.1 of Bactericera cockerelli. Taxonomy (NCBI): domain Eukaryota; kingdom Metazoa; phylum Arthropoda; class Insecta; order Hemiptera; family Triozidae; genus Bactericera; species Bactericera cockerelli. The sequence continues at coordinate 24,398,118 of CM044958.1, forward strand.
CTCATGGTAATCTAATGTTTCACAGCAGCATTTCTATAGTAATAGGTCTGGATGCTGATGGTAATCTAATGTTTCACAGCAGCATTGCTATAGTAATAGGTAGGATGCTGATGGTAATCTAATGTTTCACAGCAGCATTGCTATAGTAATAGGTCTGGATGCTGATGGTAATCTAATGTTTCACAGCAGCATTGCTATAGTAATAGGTCTGGATGCTGATGGTAATCTAATGTTTCACAGCAGCATTTCTATAGTAATAGGTCTGGATGCTGATGGTACTCTAATGTTTCACAGCAGCATTGCTATAGTAATAGGTCTGGATGCTGATGGTAATCTAATGTTTCACAGCAGCATTGCTATAGTAATAGGTCTGGATGCTGATGGTAATCTAATGTTTCACAGCAGCATTGCTATAGTAATAGGTCTGGATGCTGATGGTAATCTAATGTTTCACAGCAGCATTGCTATAGTAATAGGTCTGGATGCTGATGGTAATCTAATGTTTCACAGCAGCATTGCTATAGTAATAGGTCTGGATGCTGATGGTAATCTAATGTTTCACAGCAGCATTGCTATAGTAATAGGTCTGGATGCTGATGGTAATCTAATGTTTCACAGCAGCATTGCTATAGTAATAGGTCTGGATGCTGATGGTAATCTAATGTTTCACAGCAGCATTGCTATAGTAATAGGTCTGGATGCTGATGGTAATCTAATGTTTCACAGCAGCATTGCTATAGTAATAGGTCTGGATACTGATGGTAATCTAATGTTTCACAGCAGCATTGCTATAGTAATAGGTCTGGATGCTGATGGTAATCTAATGTTTCACAGCAGCATTGCTATAGTAATAGGTCTGGATGCTGATGGTAATCTAATGTTTCACAGCAGCATTGCTATAGTAATAGGTCTGGATGCTGATGGTAATCTAATGTTTCACAGCAGCATTGCTATAGTAATAGGTCTGGATACTGATGGTAATCTAATGTTTCACAGCAGCATTGCTATAGTAATAGGTCTGGATGCTGATGGTAATCTAATGTTTCACAGCAGCATTGCTATAGTAATAGGTCTGGATGCTGATGGTAATCTAATGTTTCACAGCAGCATTGCTATAGTAATAGGTCTGGATGCTGATGGTAATCTAATGTTTCACAGCAGCATTTCTATAGTAATAGGTCTGGATGCTGATGGTAATCTAATGTTTCACAGCAGCATTTCTATAGTAATAGGTCTGGATGCTCATGGTAATCTAATGTTTCACAGCAGCATTTCTATAGTAATAGGTCTGGTGCTGATGGTAATCTAATGTTTCAAAGCAGCATTGCTATAGTAATAGGTAGGATGCTGATGGTAATCTAATGTTTCACAGCAGCATTGCTATAGTAATAGGTCTGGATGCTGATGGTAATCTAATGTTTCACAGCAGCATTGCTATAGTAATAGGTCTGGATGCTGATGGTAATCTAATGTTTCACAGCAGCATTGCTATAGTAATAGGTCTGGATGCTGATGGTAATCTAATGTTTCACAGCAGCATTGCTATAGTAATAGGTCTGGATGCTGATGGTAATCTAATGTTTCACAGCAGCATTGCTATAGTAATAGGTCTGGATGCTGATGGTAATCTAATGTTTCACAGCAGCATTGCTATAGTAATAGGTCTGGATGCTGATGGTAATCTAATGTTTCACAGCAGCATTGCTATAGTAATAGGTCTGGATACTGATGGTAATCTAATGTTTCACAGCAGCATTGCTATAGTAATAGGTCTGGATGCTGATGGTAATCTAATGTTTCACAGCAGCATTGCTATAGTAATAGGTCTGGATGCTGATGGTAATCTAATGTTTCACAGCAGCATTGCTATAGTAATAGGTCTGGATGCTGATGGTAATCTAATGTTTCACAGCAGCATTGCTATAGTAATAGGTCTGGATGCTGATGGTAATCTAATGTTTCACAGCAGCATTGCTATAGTAATAGGTCTGGATGCTGATGGTAACAAGCGGAGTGATGCCGGCCATGAAGAGCAGAGACAGCTCCAGGTTGACGCTGATGTGCCCGAACAGGATGGTGAAGGAGGTCTTGTCCACATGCTGGTTGTGGAGGAAGGACACGATGAGGTTGAGGAAGCTCTGAGGACATCTCTTCAGATTAGAGTCGAGGATGATCTTGGCAGAGCGGAGGACCTCATCTTCAATGCTGGAGCAAGTCTGGTACAAGAACATGATGAGGGCAAAAGATCGCAAAGTGCGGAAGGAAAAGTAGAAAAGTCTGATGACCGTCACTATAGTGAAGACTGTCGTTTGTGCCATTGTTTTGATGACGTCATTGATGGAAACATTGCTGAACTGTAAGTAAGTCACTGTGAGAAACAATATCGTATTGGAGTAGAGATGGTTCAACTCTTTGACATTGGCTTTCAGAGTTTTGTACTTGTGACAGATGGTGATGAAGATGATTTCCTTGCGGTGAGCGTCCTCTGGGAACGCGTAGTGGTTGCTCGTATCGTCCAGAACCATGTTGAAAGCGTTGGGGCTGTTGTAGGACGAGTAGAACTCATGGCTCTTGTAGGAGAATTTGTTTAAGCGGTCGGCAATCGGACTGGTTTTGTTCTTCTTGAAGTCTCCTAGAGGCGTTTGAAAGGAACAGAAAAGAAGATAAGATGTGTAAATAAGAGGACAGATAGTGGAGTACTATGGAAAGAATAATTTAAGCTTTCAGTAGTAGCAATCCGATACCATATGAAAATTATTTTGTCCAGAATAACACTTCTGAAATAACTTTTAAAAAAAACTGATTGATATAATTTGCATTACCTCGTAGAAGATCCTTTAGCTGGCGATTTAGCATTTCAAATTGACGCCTCAAAAAAATACTGACTGCTACAAACTGAAAACTGACAGACCAAAGCAGCAGTCTATTAGGAATTTGTGTGAGGCACCATAGAAACGCTTGTCTCTCATAGGCAAACCAGAAGTGAGTGAAGTCCAGAATGGTTGACGCTAGTAAGATTAGGTAGTAGATGAAGAAATAGCGGGATAGTGATCTGTCGGCGCCCTCCTCCAGGTAGAGAGCAAGAACTTTGTTGTAATAACTCAACTTTGGCTTCATACTGAACATCATGCTCCACTTGATGCAAATGATCATGCTGACGGTGACCACTCTGGAGATGATGTAGATCCAACCTTTCTCGTAGTACGAGCTGGCAACATCACTTAGATTGAACACGGAAAACCAGCAAGCGTTCAGGAATATGAGAAACCCTAGCTTGGAGAAGACGAACTCGTTCTTGTGAGTATCATGATAGTAGGGAAAAGAACCACAGTAAAAACTGATCCTCAAGACTAGAAGAAGCATCTTACTAAATTTTAATTGAAAATGCTATTATACATAGGTAATAGGTATTATTTATAAAGGATTTGTGTTTTTCGGTTTCAACTGTTGTAAGTCATAAGATTGTCAAAGACCCTCATCGGGCGATGGTCTGTACTAAATGAAAGGAGTAAGAATCTAACAATTCATTTCTGGTTCACTTTTTTATTCCTTTTAATTTAGATAACTGAGTAGATCTTGAAACTTTCATTTGACTTGCTCTTTTTTCCTTTAAGTCGTCATTCGCCATGATGAAAAAGCTTCAGGGTTTCGAAAATATTCAAACCATTATTAAAAAAAAAATCTTTCAATATTATTAAAAGTGTTCACAACACTCGCTGAATATAATGAAAAGTCGAAAAGACACGATGATATGTCCCGCCGTGGGGTAACAGCTGAACGAGGGAAATGAAACGACGATATTTATGACAGCTGAAAGTTTTGCTTTCTGTGGTGAAAATTCTATTATTAAAATCCACATGAAATATGCGTGAGCTTCTCAGGGCAATCTTCAAGCAGGCTGGAACTTTATGAAGCGAACGTTGCCCACCCCGCTATAACAAGAAGCGCTGAAAGATATAGTTTAGGTACACGATAGATATAGAACTTTTATTTCCTCCACTTTTTTTGGGGTGTAATGAGGTGTGGATTCAAAAATAAAATTTGAAAAGTTTATACTATTACAACTAGTGTTATAGACTAGGCTCTAGCTTCCAACTTTTAATACAGATTCATAGCTTTATCTGATTGATACGTAGGTGCAGGAATAGTCTTAATATGAAATCCATTTACATTCATGCATAATTAACAGAACTTCAGAACCACTAAACCAAATGATTCCCGATTTAGCACTGAGTCTCCTTTTGGTATTTAGATGCATAACTAAGAAAGGATTTTTAAAAAATCCAAATATGATTCCAGCCACGGCCAGAAACTAGAAACTACAGCATCGTCAAAGTGCCGTATTTTACTTAAATAAAATAGGTAAAATTCTAGGACATCAATGAACAATAAAATTGAACATGTATACAAAATTTCATCTATTTTTAAGAATTCGGTCCGGAGTTATCGCGGAACAGATCTTAATTAGTGAGGTCGTTTCTCTCTCTCACTGTGTTCGGTTGATTATTTTCGATTAGAGAATCTGTATGAGGTTTGCAGTTCACAGAATTACTATGGATATAGATTTTAATAATAGAAAAAGTAAATTAAAAAAAAAAAAAAAAACATTATAACCTAAAACACCCCAGATGTGTGTAGTTGATGAAATTTGCACAAACTTTATTACACAGTTTAGTATTTCTTTTTTACTCAGGCATTATTTGAGCTCTGCAGCTAAAAGTTGTGTTTCAACTTTAGAAAGATAATCTGCACTGCAATGATGTTAGTTGGTTGCAATTTAATACATATATATATTATACATATGTATACAAGTAATCAGCCCGATCCTGCTGATCTTGCTGATTCACACTCAGTAGATTCCATCACTGAGTTCAGCATAAGCTCAGTCAGTCGATCTTGAGTTTGAACGTTGGACAGTGCATCGTGCACTTCCTCGTAATTCTAATTTGTACTTAATTTATAAGTGTCATTTTAAATTATCAATAAACTATTTCCTTTTTAATTCTATATAATCTATTTGTGATTATTATTTATCTCAAGTTCTTTCCAGTGTTTATTATGAAATCAAACTTACAAATCCGAGCGAATATCGGATAAGTTGTCATCTAAATCTTTTTGATTAAATTCCAACTTAGAAGTTTTGTTTAATAAAGTTATTTGAACAATTGATTTATCCTATATATTTTAGCATTGAACAATTAAATTATTTTATATATTTTAACAGTGTACTTTACGTACCTGCATTTGGCGCAGTAAAAAAAAGGACCTTTGCACGAAACTTGTGTTTCCTCTGCATTGGGAACCTCTCTCCCACCACTCACCACTAGCCGCTGGCTACACACAATCTACGGCAGCCCCCTAATTCTCTGCACAATCTACGGCAGCCCCCAGTATCCCGCCCTAATTCTCTGCACAATCTACGGCAGCCCCCAGTATCCTGCCCTAATTCCCTGCAAATTCTACGGCAGCCCCCAGTTTCCTGCCACATAGTTAGTATCATAACTTCAATTACGCAGAGTCCCAATAAGCAGTCCCCAGTCTCCTGACGCATCGAGCGCATCGAGTACTGCCTGCAGTGCCTGCTGACCTAAGCGGTGCCTACTGATATCTGATACCTATCACCCTGCGGAATCCACACAATGTTCCATATAATCTTCATGTAAGAAATAAGTAAATACCTCACCTCAAGAAATAAGCAATTTTCTATTTAGTGATTTCTATATCCTACATTCTACATAATATTAGTACCTAGTACCATAAGGTGTACTAAAATCAATATTTTTCTTTTAAGATTTTTTTTTTTACCTCGGTAAATTCTAGGCGTACAAAAGTTAATTCTCATTATTTTTTTTCTCTTATATTATTTCATAGTTTCTTTTTAACGTTGTTATCAACAATACTGTTCAATTTGAATAAAACTTTTTAATAGTACCTTGCAAAAAGTTAAAACCTTTTTGCAATCAAAGCAATCAAAACGGCTTCTTCCGATTCTTCGCGAAAGTCTTCTGAAGAATCAATCCCAGATTTATTTCCAAACGCTGCCTTAGGCGAATCGATCGTACCTAGCGCAGATATTGTTCAACTTGAACGTATTTTAAATAACCTTTCTTTGTCACAAACATCCACAATGCCGGACAACACAGAAGTACCGGTTCTTAAACCGGAATACCTGAAAATGATTCCCGAATTTTCTGGCGATATCGAATTATTGCCCCGGTTCATCGCAATATGCGAAAAACTGGTTACCAAATTTTACAACTCGGCTGACCCAGCCGATTTTCAGAACGACTACTTGATGGATTCGATCCTTGCTAAAGTCACGGGCGAAGCCCAAAAGAACATCAGCTCTTGCATACTCAATTCATGGAACGACTTAAAACAAGCTTTAGTAAACACGTATTCTGACAAAAGGGACGTGCACACACTCGTCATAGAAATGTGTGCAATGAAACAAAACAATGATTCAGTTTTTGACTTTTTCAACAAAATTCAAAAAATACTAAACGTACAAACGTCATACATCACTAACCACAATCTAGATGGTAGTGAACACCTCAAGAAATTTACTTCAGATCTAGCACTCCGTACACTATTACGTGGACTTAAAGACCCGTTAGGATCTTTAATTCGTACAAAGAATCCAAAAGACCTCAATGAGGCCCTGAACATTTTAGTAAACGATTTCCAAATCGAAACCACTAAAAGTATACAATCAACCCCTTACGTTCCACCTCAACTCCGAAACAACAAATTTAACAAAAACAATAACAACAACAATTATAACAACTTCAACAGAAACAACACCTATCTCAACAGACACAACAACAACAACAATAACATGTTCAATCGTCAAAATTCTACAGTTCAAACTGTAAACAGAAACAATAATAATTCTTTTGCTCAATCAAATGTATTTGGAAGACCAACTACCTCCAAACCACTACCCCAACCGACTCCTATGAGTATAGTACACAGTAGGAACACAAACCTACACAACATTGAAAACACACCGGAAAACACTAACAATTATGAAAATGACGAAAGCTACGAAAATCTTTTCTACAATAACTTCAACTATAACGACACTGACGAAATAATAAATTCAGACCAGGATTTTCAAGTAACAGCCTCGGAAGAAACACAGAACTAATCCTAAATCTAAGCAGCAAAGATAACCAAACATTACCATACATCGAGATTCCCGAATGGAACCTCAAAGCCCTAATCGACACCGGAAGTACAAAATCTTTTATTCGACCTAGCAAAGCAATCCAAAATTTCAGAAATTTTATTCGTTCAGACCCTTTTGAAATTAAATCTGCCCACGGACAATCTAAAGAAAAATTTAGTATTACTATCCCATCCCCATCAATTTTTCAGACAACCAATAAAATTAAGCTCCACCTATTTGATTTTCACACCTATTTTGACTGTTTATTAGGAATGGACATTCTGAAACGATTAAACCTTGTCCTTGATTTAAATAATAATACTATCAAAAACAACAACACCGTTATACCCCTGAAATTCAAAACTACAACATCTGAATTTTATCACATCACTGTACCACCACATACTGAGAAAATCATTCATCTCTCAACAGTAGGAATGCCCGACAAAGAAGTACTTATACCTGAAATAACTTACAAAAACGGACTAAATACCCCATCAGGTATAACAAAAATTAAGAACAACAAAATCAAGCTCGCCGGTAGGCGAGCGCTCGTCAAGTAGCGCCAGCCAACCGGCCTATATTAACACGAAACAGAGTTTATATGTATTTTGTTTTATTGTTTTTGCACACTTCCCGCTAATTTTATCGATTTTTACTTCAAATTCGTAATGAGACGCGAAAATAGATTGTGTTTCACGAAAGCGCGAGGTTCCTACGAACAGTTAAAGTCGTTTTCTGGCCACGCCGAAAATCTTGAATTTCATGAAAATATTCATACAGGTTTTTTTTTTTTCAGACCAATTTTCTGTCAAGGGTACAGCAATGTGTGCTTGTCGTGGAAAGACGTGGGCTACGTTTTTGGATAGGGAATTTTTATTTCTGCATACCTTTTATAGTTTCAAGTATTTATTTTTTATAGGATAGGAGATATAGCCTTCTAAAATAAAACCCGAAAGTTGCACAGAGCCGCCTCTGGTTATCTTGGAGCTGTGATTCTGGTATATTTCGAAAGGACTTTTCATAGGAAAAAATATAAAAATATAACCAAAGTATTACACTGGACCAAACTTGAGTTATAGCCTTTGAAAGGAAGACTTATTATGGAGCCTAGAGCCGTCTATTGTTATCCTAGAGATGTATTCCTGGTGTTTTTAGAAAGGTCTAGTCAAAGGGAATGAGATCACATAATTTCAGATGGTTGAAACATGTAGAAAAGTCTTTAAAGCCCTCTAAAGGAATATCTATAATGAACCCTGGAGCTACGCCTAGTTATTCCAAGTTGATGACTGAAGGTTCTTTCTAAAGATCTAATTACGCAGAATCATACTACGATGTAAATAAAATTATAGAAAAATCAGCGACAGTGTGAGACATAAAAAGAAAAAACTGAATTTAGATTTATGAGATTAACAAAAAATCTTCGCCTCACATATAACTTAAAATATGGGTGGGATATAATCGCCTTTGCTTCATCCAAGCTGCCAGCAGACCATTTAAGCAAATGGGGAATAAAAACGTTGTATAACTTCATTCAAAGATTTCTACATCAAGAGGTAAACTAGGTCTATATTATGAGAAGTGTATAAAATATTGGCCAGTAAGAGGAAAAATATTGATTAATGTAGATCAAAACAATGATAAATAATTATAATAAAATATTATATATTGAGCAATCTCTGTGGTCGTCGACTTGTGTAGGTAAAACACAAAGTTTGCAAGGTGACCTGGGTTCGAATCCCGGCTAGGTAGATTTTTTTTTACTCTGTACTTTTTATGTCCGGTTTTCTCGTGAGAAAAAACAAACAGTAGTTGGTAGTTTTAATCAACCTTCTATGACCGTATTTCGAACGAAGTGAGTATGGTTTCACTCGATCAACATTGATTTGTCACAATCTAACTATTCATCTACCTATGTATGTAAAACAATTGTGACGAGTTGATTGTATTTGGTTTTAACGTCCTGATTTGAACTAGTCAGGACGGGGGGTTTTACCCTCCATTCGCTGGGAATCGTTCCAGCTACCTACATTTACCTCACCCAGCCTGGGTATGGCTGTGATTCCAGACTCACGTGTTTAGAGGGGAAAAAATATTAAAAAAGTCTGCAACAACTGAGAATCGAACTCGAAATGTATTTTGTATTTTGAATCGTAAATTACATAGATTTCATTCAAAATTTACAAATATGTACCATTTATATAAATATAAATAAAAAAAACACTCCCAATTATGGACACAATACTTCCTCGTGATTGTTTCACATTGTATACACGTGGCAATTTCGATTTTTTCGACTAAATCATTTGTATCTCCAAAACCGCTTAACCGATTTTCTTCAAAATTGTTTCACATACTCGTATATGGTAGAATACTATTTTTTCTACATTCTAGTTATTTTTGCTCACAAATTCATACTTAAATTAAAAAGGAGTAAGCCTTATTTTTAATAAATGTATGTTTTTATTTCCTGATTGTGATAATAATAATAAATTAACAATAATAGTAATTTGAAATAATACTAAAATCTAGCTTACTAGACTTTAAACCTGGAACTTGGAGTTCAAGACCTCATTAAAGGCTAACTAGTAATTTGGTATTTTATTTAGTTTGGTCGTTATAATAATTTAGACAAATCTTATTACTATAGATAAGGATAATGTACACGAAAAGTACCCAAAAAAATACCAGGTACTGTTACAAAAGTACCCGTACCGGGCACAAAATAAAATTAGGTACCCGTACCCATACCGGGTACAAAATTTTGCTAGGTACCTGTACCCGTACCGGGTACAAAAAAATTGTACCCATGCACAACACTGGCGACGGTATAACACACTGGATCCGCGTACCGTGCTGGGTGCCGGTTTTATGAAATACTCGGTATTACACAGTGGAACCGAGTACGAAGGGCCGTATCGTACGTAGTAGCCGAGTACCGGTTCTATTAAATACTTGGTATTACACACAGGGGCCGGGTACCGATTCTATGAAATACTCGGTATTACAATTACAATACTACCCCAATACCCTTCTCTAGAACTAGGTACAGCAGAGAGAGGTACTTAATTATTCCGATATTATCTATGAATAATTTTCAGGCTGTCGGTGTCCTAATATTTTTCTCTTTGTCTCGTAGAAACAAGTCTTCTATTTGAAACTTCTTTGTCAAACAATCGGACGGTTAAGGGAAATGTACATTATGTAATTCAGTTTATAAAATAGGAGGTGGATCTTCTAATCTATTGAAACACTTGAAACTAAAACACCCAACACGTTCTGAATGCAAAATTGTGAAATTTAGTTAGTGTACTAAATAATGAAAGAACCGGTGCTTTTGTACTTGGTTTTTGAGTGATTTCTCAAATCCATTATTCCATTTACATCCGTTCTCATAACCTCAAAAACCAAGTATTGGAAATACTCGGTACTTTTAAGTAATCGATTACTGAAGTACCAGTTCTTTGAAATACTCGATATCACCGGTCTCTAATTATTGCCAAAAATACTGAAAAGGGGTACTTTTCTGTTAGTGAACCTCGGTAGTGGATTTCAAAATTTGAAAAGATCAACAAAATTGCTGAGCGCTCTAGTGTCACTCAAATAAGGAATACACCTGTTATCACAATATTTCTCCTCTATTCAGCAAGTACTATGAAATATTCTTCCAGCATCTTTTCAAGGTTTTTTTTTTATCTTTTTTCGTCTCCTTGCAATTGTAATTATTTACAGAACAGTACTTGGGTCACAATATAATTTTCGAGCATGCAACTCATTATAACTTTTTTCATTTAACTAGGTAATGTCACCTCACTACTCGTACTTCATTATAAATTACCCAACATTTTATATGATAGTCTTATAATATTACTGCGTATCGCAACATCCTTAAATTAAAAGTGTTTTTTTCTTTTATCTGTCGATTGTTGATTAGTTTTTATTTCATCTATCAAAGGAAAATCAATTAAATCAAAAAGTAGTGATATCCCCCAAAAAACACTACGTGTACAAATAGTCGTCAAGTGTTGGAATGATTAAAAAGAACTGATATCAAAAACGTCAATTTTCTATGTTTGAAGGAATTATTTTTCACGTAGGTAACCACAGAACCACGTCCTTGACTGCACACTGTTTTGTTCTGAAATTTATGTGTAGTAATTTACTAACAAAACAGTGTGCAGTATTCAAGGACGTGGTTCTGTAATTACCTACGTGAAAAATAATTCCTTCAAACATAGAAAATTGACGTTTTTGATATCAGTTCTTTTTAATCATTCCAACACTTGACGACTATTTGTACACGTAGTGTTTTTTGGGGGATAACATGTACAATAATAAACTCATCAGAAGAAGAACACACAGTAAACCTTTCCAAACCTTTAGAAAGCAAAATTCTTCATGACTTCGACGCTCCACCCAAATTCTCAAATCTCAACCATATTCAAAGCAACCAAATTCACCCTGATGTAGTAGACCTGATTTGAACAGACCACCTTAACGAAGAAGAAAAATTGCAACTTGAGAAAATCATCATGGAATATTCCGACATCTTTCACATGGAAAACGTCCCCCTTTCTTTCACCAATCAAGTTAAACATAAAATCATCACTATGGACGACACTCCCATCCACACAAAAACATACAGGTACCCTCCTATCCACAGAGAGGAAGTTCGAGCCCAAATTCAAAAGATGCTAGACCAAAACATCATACGTCCTTCACATTCACCATGGACCTCCCCCATCTGGGTTGTGCCCAAAAAACCTGACGCAAGCGGAAAAAAGAAATGGCGCATTGTCGTCGACTACCGTAAACTCAACGAACGGACAGTAGCAGATAAATATCCCCTTCCTAACATTGATGACCTCCTTGACAAACTTGGTCGTTGCCAATACTTTACAACTCTGGACTTAGCAAGTGGATTTCATCAAATTGAAGTCGACGAAAACAGCATCCCTAAAACAGCATTCTCCAGCGACTCCGGACATTGGGAATTTCTTCGTATGCCCTTCGGCTTACGCAACGCTCCAGCAACATTCCAGCGAACAATGGACAACATCTTACGCGGTTTAATAAACGTTAACTGTCTAGTTTATTTAGATGATATAATAATATTCTCAACTAGCCTATTTGAACATCTTGTAAATATCCGCAAAGTATTTGACCGATTAAGACAATTTAACCTAGAAATACAATTAGATAAATCAGAGTTTCTATGTAAAGAAGTTTCATACCTAGGCCACATCATCACACCCGAAGGAATCAAACCCAACCCCAAAATTAAAGCAATTCAACAATTCCCCATCCCAAATACTACAAAGAAAATTAAAAGCTTCCTAGGACTACTTGGCTATTATAGGAAATTCATAAAAGACTTTGCAAAACTCACCAAACCATTGACCTTAAGACTTAAAAAAGGCGCAAAAATCAACATTCATGACAAAGACTTTAAAGATAGCTTTGAAATATGTAAGAATCTCTTACTAAATGATCCTATACTACAGTATCCCGACTTTGACAAACCCTTTATTCTAACAACAGATGCTAGTAACTACGCTATTGGTGCCATCCTCTCCCAAGGTAAAATAGGTTCCGATCTTCCTGTTGCATACGCAAGCCGCACCCTCAACCAAAGCGAATCCGTCTATTCAACTATTGAAAAAGAGCTCCTCGCAATAGTGTGGGCCACAAAATATTTTAGACCCTACTTGTATGGCCGCCAATTCACCATTGTGACGGACCACAAACCCTTGCAGTGGTTATTTAATTTAAAAGAACCCAATTCCAAGCTCGTCAGATGGCGCTTGAAACTCGAAGAATTCGACTATAAAATAGAATACAAGAAAGGAGTACTCAATGGAAATGCAGACGCTCTATCTAGAGTGGAAATAAACACAAATTCAATAACACCAGGACCTAGCCACGAATACAATGACGAAACTCAATCTACTGCTGTCGAACCTGCAGAAAATGATCGTGACGACTTCAACATAAACGAGATACCTTTAGAAGCTCTACTCAATCCAGAAGAACAAATAAATCTAGAAGACTTAGATTTTGATGACACAAATGCCACCATACACACAAGTGCAGAACACCCCATCATCGGCATACCAATCAAAGATGGACCCGTAAATGTTGGATTAAACCAACTTATAATCACTGAAGTCAACTTCGAAAGAGCTGACCTTAAAATTAAAGTTTTACACGGAAACAAACAACGAATTTTCGTTCAATTCTCTCACAACAACTGGGAAAACCAAATTAAAGATTTCATTGACGCTTTTATTGCCCCCAAAGTTCCATATCACCTCTACTTCCACCGGAGCCCCTTTGTACAACTTTATGAAAGATTCTCTAGAATTTTACAAACATACTACCCGGACTCAGGATATAATCTAATCAAATGCACGCAATACCTGACCGACATTGAGAACCAAAACGAACAACAAAACATAGTGAAAAACATTCACGAAGGAATATCAAACCACAGAGGTACGGACGAAGTTGAAAAAATAATTAGAAGAACATACTACTGGCCGAACATAAGGAAAACAGTCCAAGAATATATCAACAACTGCGAGCCATGTCAACTATCAAAATATGACAGACACCCCTTGAAACTTAAATTTAATTTAACTCCAACACCCATCAAACCCTTTCAAATACTACACATTGACAGCGTTTCCCTAGAGAGCACAAAATTTCTAACAATTATTGACGCCTTCTCTAAGTATGCACAAGCCTACCCTTTGCCATCTGCCCAAGCAATAATTGTAGCAGACAAACTCATCCAGTACTTCAGTCATCATGGCGTACCACAAACCATCATCTCCGATAACGGAGGAGAATTCAAAAATGCAGTTATAAAAGAACTTCTTGCATTACACAAAGTGCAACTTCACTTCATCAGTAGTCAACACCCTGAATCCAATGGAATGATCGAAAGGTTCCATTCCACCTTGATTGAACACATTCGTCTTTTCAATAATCAACAGATATATAAAAGTGACGATATTAAAACTAAAGTTTTATACGCTGTTTTGGCGTATAACAATACAATTCATTCCGCTACAAATATGAAACCTGTCAATATAATCAACGGCCATGTCGACAATACGGATCCATTCAATCTTGATCTTGAACATCAAGTTCCCACAAACTATATCCATGACCACAAAGAAAAAGCCAAGCTTATGTACCGAAATATAAATGAAAAACTAAAAACTAACAAAGAAAAAGTAATCGAAAAAATTAACAAAACTAGGGAAGACCTACCGGATATACCACCCACAGTTATGGTAGCCAACAAACAAAAACAATCAAAAACTAAAAACAAGTACAAGAAAGAAGAAATTTCAACTATTGATAAAAATCTGAAAACAGCAAATATCAAACCCACCCATCAAAATACAGCCCAAAAAATACACTTGTCTAACATAAAAAGACCCATTACAAGAGCTTACAGTAAAATAATAAATGTTTCAGATCCCTTTGCTTCGTCTTCGCCTTCGCCGACAGCAAAAACTCTCTAACCTTTTGCAAATTGAAAACCCTACACCCTAGCATTATTACACCAACCGAACTATTTAATGAACTAGAGAAGATATCAAAATTTTATAACCACGAATTACCAATCGATTTAACATATCAAAATATATTTAACTTTGAAAAACTTATAGAAGTAAATTGTCAAATAGAAGAAACAAGGATCATTTATTTACTTTCCCTACCTATTAATTTCAACATTAATTTTGACCTTTACTATCTTCTTCCAATACCAACTTATGTAGAATATAGAATAGAATATAAATTTTATTTGTATTAAATGTAGGATTACATTTTGTTACAAAGAGTTTGGCATTGCAAATTAATGAAATACATATAAAACTAAATGAGAGTTGAATTATTCCATTACCTTATTTATGAGAATAGTTTTTAATATCAAAATAATAATAAAGGAATTCAACAAACTTAACATTGAAAAATAATACCTAGTAATTAAAAGTTAACAACTGAATTTTTATGAGTCAGGTGCCTATAGGTTTAGAATAACATAAAAATCAAATAGATGACTTTAATCAACTTTGCTTTTCTTTCTTTATGAATACTTAGCAAAAGAAAAATTAGAGATCATTCATTTCTTAAAAATTTCCTTCTTTTCAGTATACTTTTTACAAAATAATAAACATTATTTAGCTGAGTCTCACACGATATAGTTATTATTTGCTCTACTTTGGCTGTGTTCAGGCTTGGATTGGTAATTTTTGGCAAATATTTCTCTCGAAGTTGGGCATAGTGAGGACATTCTAGAAATAGGTGTTCTAAAGTTTCCTCCCTCCTCATGTTACAAAGGTTACATATTTCAGTGGTACTCCAACTGTGTTTTTCCCCCTGTGTTAAAAAATTAAATTTCTCCCCTGACATTCTAAGCTGTGCTATAATTCTAATTTTATCAATTTGTACTTTATACTGTAAATACTTCTCTCTTGTATGGTTCTGTTTTATATTTTTATAGTAATAATTATAGTGGGATTGTTTAACTTTATCCTCATCTTTTTTAACAAGATGTGTTTCATATCTTTTTATTATTACCTCCATATTTTTTTGTATATATCCTAAATTGAAATTTTGCCTTTCATTTGTTTCATGGAACATTTTTTTTATTTGACAGGACCAGTTATAACTTGTATTCTCATAGTTTTCTTCCATTGCCTCCAATTTATTGAGACATAATTTTGGTAGGCGTTCTTCAGGCATATTTTTTACTCTGATCCACCAATTCAGACACATCTTTAATACAGAGCTTGAAAGCTTTACAATCCCTGTCTCAAGGCGAAGGTAATGGTTAGGAGTGGTGTTGTATAAACATAATACCATCTTTATGAATTTTGTTTGTGTGACTTCTATGTTATCACTATATCTCAATGCCCACACCTCAGCTGCATATAGAAGCGTGACCTTCACCACTGCCTCAAAGAGTCGAAGTCTGGTGTCCCATGAATTCATTTTTGAATTGACCATTATCTGTCGTATATTAGCTAAAGCTTTACTTGATTTTGACATCGCGTGCTTTACGTGTGCGTTGAAAAGACCTGAGGAAGAAAAAACAACTCCCAGGTACGTGTATGTGGTTACTATGTCCATGGGTTTCTCATTGTAGTAGAATTTATCACCTGGAGAAAGTCTTCCTCCCTTTCGAAACACAATCACCTTAGATTTGTCTGTGTTGACCTCAAGTTCGTTTAATGCACAATACGCTCCAAGAGCATCAAGCTTCTTCTGGAGGTCTATCTTACTGTGCCCCAGCAAGACTAAATCGTCAGCATACATCAGTATGAAGGTATTGACGTTATTATTGAGTTGAATACCTGAGCACCCTCTGTCACGCAGGAACTTTACAATGTCACTTGTCACCAGACTGAAGAGCAGTGGTGAAGCGGACTCACCTTGCAAGATCCCCTTAGTTATCTTTATTTCATCAGTATATTCGTCATTTTTCGCTCTAATTTTACAAGTTGCATTATCATAAAGGTTCTTAATTATTCTAATGACTTTTGGTGATAATCCTAAACTGTAGAGTTTCTGCCACATAATTCTGTGAGACAAAAGGTCAAAACAACGCTTGAAGTCAACATAGCATGCGTATAATTTTTGTTTTTGAAATTTCAATTGTATCTGTATTAGCGCATTTAATGTAAATATTTGATCCACACATCCACGCCCTTTCCTGAATCCTGCCTGCTCTTCAGGTATAATATGTTCTTTATCTGCCCATTGAATCATTCTGTTGTTGAGAATTTGTGTGAATATTTTTGTTAAGGTATTCAATAGGGCAATTCCACGATAATTCTCAGTATTACTTCTTTCTCCTTTCTTGTGGATGCAGGAAATGTGACTTAGACTCCACTCTGCAGGTATGTGTTCATATTCTAAAATCTTATTAAAAAGTATTTGCAGGTATTCTACATTATTAATATTTTTATAAAATTCATTTTGGATGAGATCTGGTCCTGGTGATTTATTACTTTTAATTTTATTAAGAACAGTTTCAATTTCAGATGTCAAAATTTCAGCATCCAGTGTTTGATGTCCCACCCCGTATAGTTTAAGTTCATTCATAGTAACATTGCTATAAAAAGAATTGTAACTATTTTCCCATTCCGATTTTTCGATAGGGTTTTCTCTTAATTGTGTCTGGGGCTTATAAATTTTAACAGTCTTCCAAAAATCGCTTACATTTTTAACATTGCTTAACTTTTCTTTCTGTTTGTTGTAAAATAATTTCTTTGATTCAATGATCGTTTTTTTATATTTCTTCTTTTCTTCAATGTAATTATACAGGTTTCTTTTTGTTCCATATTTTTTCCATAATCTAAATTTCTTTCTTGTGAGATATTTGCTTGTCTGGCAGTTTGAGTTGTACCAACCAGGCCGTTTCAAATCTTTTTTAGTGTAGTAATACGTCATCTTATGTTCATCTGCTATTTTTAAAATGCTTGCTTTTAATATTTTACTCATTTCTGTTATTTGTGTCTCATAGTTTAATAAATCCAGGGTACATTCAGCATTATTTAGTTCCTTCAAAAGGTTTTCGCTGTATCCACACTTGTAAATTTCTTTCCATTTAAGCCTTTTAAATTTTTGAATGTTCTGATTACCATGAGATTGGGTAAGCCACATGTCTAAAATCAATTCAACGGGTAGGTGATCCGAAGTGTGGATATAATTTGAGACCTCTAATGAACATACTTCAGGCATAAGTGATTCATTACAGAACACCAGGTCTAACACACTACTCTCAAAGTATTCTCCTGTACCCTTCTTACGCTCATCTATAAATGTATATTGAGATGGTGTGTCGCCTGGTACTCTGCCATTCAGCACCGTGAGTCCTAATTCGTCCATACATGATAATAAGTCTTGGCCCCTTCTTGAAGTCTTTCTCTCGAGTGAAGTTCTCTCTGGTGTTAACACTGAGCCTAGCACCAAATCCTCTTCCACTCCTCCTTCTTCTCCAATATGAGAGTTCATGTCTCCTCCCAAAATTATTTTGTTTGAATTATTATTATCAAAGACATAAGAACAGGAGAACAATAAGTTTTCAAAAAAATCTGTGATATCAATGTCTGGTTTAAGATAAAGACACCCTACTATTAAGTAATTATCATTAATGCTAATTTCCAATAGTATAATGCTATCAGAAGAAATTAAAACCCTATAATTTAAAGTTTTCCTAACGAGAATCAATAAGCCACCACTTGCTCGACCCCTTGCCCCTGTCCTCTGAGCTACACTCTCGACAGTATTATACACTTCCCTAGCCCATGCTGGAAGTATTGCATCCTTTAGTAACCATGTTTCAATTAAACAAATAATTTGAGATTGCAAAATTCTTGATTTCTGTTCTTCATCTAAGTTACAAAAATTACCATATCCTTGTGAGTTCCAAAATATAACCTTTAATTGCTACATCCCATCTGTGTTGGCTGTTGCGATTTCTCCTGTTGAATTTCCTCCTCCGCCGCTGTCTGCAGCATTCATCTCTCCGCCACTGTTGTCTCCGCCACTGCTGCCTCCGCCACTGTTCCCTGCGCCACTGCTGGTACCACCGCTGTCGACCGTAAGCCTTGCTGGTGTAAGCAGCAGCGGGTACCTCATGCGTTTTCTCTCCTGCTCTATTCCTTGATGAGTATCCATTGCAGCATCACCACCTCCCTGTCGAGTATTCTTTTTATCTTGTTTTAAAACAACAATCTGATCATACCTCAGCACTGCAATCTTATTTTCATTTCGTAACTTTTTTAATTCAGGTAAAAGAGACTTTCTTTTTTCCCTCACCTCCTTAGAAAAATCTTCATCGAGACTATATGGAGAGTCCTTCAAATTAGCTCTACTTTTAAGTATCTCAATTTGTTTCTTTTAAGTTGTGAAACGAATCAAGACTGGTCTTTTATTTTTTTCTATACCACCAAGACGTGAAATATAGTCAATGTCCTCACTAGTACAAGTAACTTTCATGGTATATCTAATAAAAATTAAGACCTTACGTTCCAGCTTTGTGTTATCTTCATCTCCCTCCTCCTCCATGTTGAACACCAGAAGGTTCCTTTTCCTTCTCTCTTGATCATTGCGAGTTCTCTCTTTCTCATTCTTTGTTATTTCTTCTTGTAATTGATTCTTTAATCCTACGATTTCTTCTTCATGAGTTAATATTGATTGTTCCGCAATTGAAAGTCGATTAACCAATGGAGCAATTTGAGCTTGGACTCCAGTAACTAAATTTGTTTGTAAATTCTCGCCAAATTGAGTCATAAAACGGGTCATGAAATCCTCCAAATCCTTTTGATTCATTTTGAACTTTCAACAGTAAATAATGGTTTTATTGATTATGTTGAAATATTCTCTTAAAATATAAGCAGTATATTCACTGATGTTACATAATTGTGAAATAATTTCTTAACAAATGGTATTAATTAATGCTTAAATAAATCAAAGTGATAAAGAGAAAATCTACCAACTTATGTATAATCAACATTAGCTACCATAATCCCTAGATCTAAGTACATTTTAAAATCAAGTGATATTATAAAGTTGTATCTGAAAGTTGTATCCCAAACAAACCTTACCAATGCCCTTCTTATCTTATTAGCCATACCGATACCAATTGTGAAAATGAAATATTATTTAAGAAGGAAACCATTAGTTGTGAACTCATGAAACTTGAACTAGAAGGAAATAATACCAGAAACAAATCAATTCTTAATACTTTTTGAATCACAAGATTCTTTAACATTTTTTTGCAATCAAAATACTGAAATAGAAAATATTAGAGGAATTTATCTAATAGATAGTGAACCTTGCAAAGTTTCATACAAAAACAATGAACTATCATTCAAAGAACATACAGTTGGAAAACCTCTTATACAAACGAATGTCAATCTAAAACTTTCCAGCTATAAGAATTCAAATTCAAAACTAAAAACTAAAACTCTAAAATTAGAGGATACATCTCTAAACAATATCACTGACATTGTAAATAATAATAATTCTTTTTTCTTAGTTATAAGTTTAGTTTTATGTCTTTTCATTATTTTCAATTTTATTTTATGTTACTTTGTAAGAAAAAATAAACAACTTGACTTAAGTTTCTTATCTCCACCCTCAATACCTGTAGATCAACCTACAGCAGATATAAATGTAAACTCATTACCCAGTAAAGGAATAATGTTACCTGGGGAAGCCAAAATATAAACTTGGCCTAATTTTTAACCTTTTTGGCGGGGCCAAAATTTTAGGAGGGAGGAGTAATCAGCCCGATCCTGCTGATCTTGCTGATTCACACTCAGTAGATTCCATCACTGAGTTCAGCATAAGCTCAGTCAGTCGATCTTGAGTTTGAACGTTGGACAGTGCATCGTGCACTTCCTCGTAATTCTAATTTGTACTTAATTTATAAGTGTCATTTTAAATTATCAATAAACTATTTCCTTTTTAATTCTATATAATCTATTTGTGATTATTATTTATCTCAAGTTCTTTCCAGTGTTTATTATGAAATCAAACTTACAAATCCGAGCGAATATCGGATAAGTTGTCATCTAAATCTTTTTGATTAAATTCCAACTTAGAAGTTTTGTTTAATAAAGTTATTTGAACAATTGATTTATCCTATATATTTTAGCATTGAACAATTAAATTATTTTATATATTTTAACAGTGTACTTTACGTACCTGCATTTTACATGTTGTCGTAAACAATATAACTACTTTCACACAATGGTTGGACTAGTATGGCAGGTAAGTTACAAGAAGAGGCAGTCTAAACTTTTCATCATTACCAGGATTAAGCGTTTAGGAGATTAATGTAAAATATTAGCTCGAATGGAAGCAGAAGCTCCGAAAGTTGTCTAGAGAACAGTGAAAAAGTAGCACTAACATAATATACGGGGTGTTTCTGAAATGAGTGCAAATATTGATACCATAAATATGTTCCCTGGGTCAAATAATTTGACCCAACTCTATAAACTAGGGGTCAGAAATGGACTATAAGGGAGCTAGGTCTAAAATTAGGCACTAAAGGGGGAGACATTGTGAAAAAATCTGGTGTGACACCACACGACTTTCACTGGAAAAGAAGTCAAATTCCACCACTGTTGACTCAACGGTATCATTTAGCTAAAAATCAAATTCGTAATCAGCGCCTCAAAATCATTGGAATTGATATATCACAACTCCCATCTAGGGTGAATAATAAAAAAGTTAGTCCCTTACAAAATACCAGTAAATTGGGGCCGGGTGCTAAAAACAAGATATTATTATTATTATTTTTTTTTTTCAAGAAAAACTTGTTTCCATAAGGTATAGGTTCTAGGTAGGAAGAGGGGGGAGGTTCAAGTGCTAGGTAGGATGAGAGGGAGGTACAGGTGCTAGGTAGGGAGAGGGGGGAGGTACAAGTGCTAGGTAGGAAGAGGGAGATAAGTAGATTGTAGAGACAAATGCCGAGCACTAGTAAATTTGGAAAAATGAAGCGAAAGAAGAGGAGTTGGGGTGATTGTTTTTTTGGTTTATTATAATATATACGTCATGCAACAACAAAACGCTGAATATGATTATTGTATGACATCCATTAGTGACATAAATTTTAGGAAAACAATATAATATAACGCAGAAACACTTGAAATAAAACAAGGACGATCACTTATGTAGATACAGAGGTTTATAAACTAAGTCCCATTTAAACACAAGATCATTTTTATGGGCAATATTACGAAAGAATTTCGAGTTCCAAAATTCTCTACATAAATACATTAAATCAATTATTGACACTACAATTACATAGATAAATACATAATACGGAGTGAGTAGAAAGTTTTTCTAGCAAATTATCACAAGTTTAAAAAAGAGTTTTATCGTCTTGAATAAATAAAAAACACAATACTTCCCATATTAGATATTATTGGAAGTAATAAATTTAGTAAAATTTGTAAGAAAAAACCTAAGAACACCACATGGAGAATCATCACAGCGATAAAGGAATACTAACTTTATATTTTCTTGAAATTTTTAAACCACAATTCTCTCAAAAAAGTTATTGGGTTCGGCTGAGTTGATAGTAGATTCTGTTTTATGCGCATATTGTATAAAATTTTGGTACACAGTCTTAATATATAAATGTCAAAGTCACTCACTGACTGATCATCACTGTTTCTCCGAACTGGTAAGTCCTAGGAAGCTGAAATTTGGTAGGTAGCTTTGTCTTATAGTCTAGATGTGCAACAAGACGGGATTTTTTGAAATTCCCACTACAACACCTGCCATTGGCGAAAAAAGGACTTTTTGCTTTCACGGCCATGCCTCGGCCCGCAAAGCGGGCGACAGCCCGCTAGTAGTTATATATTCCACACGGGTGGTACGCCTCTTCTGAATTGGGAACTTCCAGTAGGAAAACACGTAGTAAATGCAGGAGCTTTATGGTAAACAAAAGACGTTGGTGAGACAATAGCTTTCATAATAACAGACACAACACTGGCAGACGGATACATTTATCACTCACGTCCCATTCAGGAATAAGCTTTCTTGTTTGAGAGACATAGATAATTTCAAGGCAAACATAATACTTCGGGGTGCCTATAATATGCACAAAGTTATATGCCAAAGTTAGGATGGACACAAAAGCAATAAGTAAATCCTCGAGCATAATATAATTCTGTCAATTTTGATTGCAGGTCGAGGTTCAGTTCAGCATGTATTCAAGTGTTCAAATATCTATTGAATACACAGTTGATAATCATTCAAATTTAGGATAGTAAATAATAAATACCTACTATATTTCTCAGTAGGTATGACCAGAAAATAACTATAAATTACATTATCTGCATAGGTACATTCATTCATGAAAGGCAGTTGGCACCAATATTGGGAAAGAACTGAAGTTATAAGACTGAAAAAACTACTTGTAGATATTAAATATATTTTCGTTATGTTCAGAAAGCTATTTTAGCCTTGCTTACCCATGGACCTCCCATCTACGCAAGGCCATTGTCACAGCAGGTAATCAATGCCATTACACAAGAAATAAAACTCTTTATAGATTTCCTCATTATATTCTTATCAGATGTTGTCGTGATCCTTAAAATTGGGGAGGGGGGGGGGGGGGGATGTTGGGCGCCATTTTGATATGGTATAGCGTGCTTTGACTCAAGAAAGACTTCGATCATTAGACATACAAAAAAAATAGTAGGTACTTCCGATATCTATTCATACACTTGAAAGTCATATTGCGTAGGGTTTAAGAAGGCATCACACTGTTGCTATGTAGAAAGCGAGAACGCTCTCTAGTACCAGCTCAAAGTCAATTCTAAACTCGAGAAGGAATTATTATTACCACTTTTGATCACACACTTTGAATTTCATAAGTGAACTTTTTGTCTACTATACAACTTTTGTAAATAAAAATAAATCAAGAAAATATTCAGCAATAGTAATAGGTTTTCTTTTTTTTTACATAATAAATTTGTTTCATATAATATCCACATTTTTTTTAAGAACTTGAGTTTTTCAGGGACCAACTTTATTATCAAGTACACTATGTATTATGTCGTGATTCCAATTTTTTAAGAGAAAAAAATCTCGTAATTTATCTGTGAAAAGGAGGACGGGTTATCATAAGTGTGTACCCCAGCCACTGTACAGAAACAGGGAGTGGGTTTTTCTTAATTCTATACTCGTCTGACGCCTAAGTCAGAAGCTCTGAGAAAAAGTCTCCTCGATTCAAAAACTGTTATCTCCATCATGAAATCAACATTTTTAGTATTATGGAATACAAGTAAGAATAGATAGAGGGGGAGAACTGAGGTGAATAGGGCAATTAGAATTTTAAATAAAATATATTTAAAAAAATCATCAAAACTTACAAAAAGAGACCATTAAATACTCGAATATCTATTATATTATTAATGTTTAAATCATAAGTGCGTCATGTAAATCATAAAAGTGTGCCGTATTCGGGACTCGAATGATTATCTATAACTCTGGAGTGTCTCCAGATGAAGCCTGGTTCAGAAATATGAATATAATAATAAAAATATTCTTAAACAGCTGATGAATTTGCGTATTGCTCATTTTATTGATACTAGAACTATTCTATCCTCCTGTGACCTGAGTGTTTTTTTTCTTTTTACTGGATAGACCGAACGTTTTAATTGTAGAACATTGAGTTTTACTTCATACAGACTGAGCGTTCTACTCTTAGATCATTATTTTGAACATGTTCAGTAAAAAAATTAAAGACACTCAGGTTTATCTTGAGGAGATTTCAATGCTCTACCGGTAGAACTTCTGGTCTCAGGAGGCTATACTTCTTTTGATAATGCATTAATGCATAACGTATGTCTATGAAAGTAATAAATGAAATGAATGAAAATAATAATGCTAGGAATCAATGTACATTGGATTGCAGTAACTGAAATCCACCACATACTGAAAAGTACATTGGATTGCAGTAACTATTCAATATTAAATCAAGGATATGTAGGAATATTAAAATAAAATATAAAAAAGTTATTGGGAAAAAAAAAAAAAAAAAAAAAAAAATGAGTGACTTACGGTTCTCCCCGGCCACAAGATCACTAGCCCCACACGTGCCCGCCGGGGGGGCCATTGCTCCCCCGCCACAGATTTACTCAGCACTGAGTGGCACTCGCTACAGTTGAGATTACAAAATCGCGTCGTACGCCGCGGACTCAGCAAAGGGAGCGCCATGCCTCTGGCACGCTAGAGTCAGCTCTGATGATGCTGCTCGCTCAGCAACACAAACCTAGGAGAATATTTCATCCCTGCCCCCCCCTCCTCCCCTCCTCCCCCCGGGGGAGAGATATTTCCCCTCACCCTTACACTCAATATCTCTCTCTCTCTCTTCTTTCTTTCTTTCTTTCTTCTTCTCTCTCTCTCTCTCTCCTCTCTCTCTCTCTCTCTCTCTCTCTCTCTCTCTCTCTCTCTCTCTCTCTCTCTCTCTCTCTCTCTCTCTCTCCTCTCTCTCTCTCTCCTCTCACCTTTTTATCTCCTGAGTTAAAAAAGCTTGATGGTTCTAATGTAGATCGTGTGTTTTTTTTATCAACTGGTCATTCGATTCTAACAAAAAAGGCATTTATGTAATTTTGTATTAAATTAGGAGTTTGTTTCTCTTATACACAGGCTCTCTCTGTCTCTCGCTCTCTCTTTTTGTCGATCTTTTCTTCTTCTTCTTCTTTTCATTCTGATACAAGTAAACTCGAGGAAAATCTTATAAAATTTAAATAAATGTATAGTACCTATATTATTGGATAAACGTTCAACATAATTATTACCTATATTTTTATTATATTATATTACTTTTAATTTTCCTCTTTCATTCACGGGAAGGCTCCATGGTTATTTACGATTTTTTGGAAACCAAATGCAAAATAAATTATTGCTATAAAATATAACGAAGATTTCATTTCATGTTGTGAAAATGAAAATATTCTTTTCTTGGTATTATACTTAGAGAGTAAAAAAACTTCGAGAAAGGATGAAGCAGAAACTTGAGCTGTCTAGAAAGCCCACAGGAGAATCTGTTTTTTCAAATTCAATTATCTTGAGAAAACGAGATCTGTGCAATTTTTCAAAACTAGACGCAGCCTGACACGAGGCACGTCATCTTGAGTTACTGCTGATTGGTTTAACATTTCTTCATTCTATTTAAAATACATTCGGGTTTGAAATAATAAATAACTTCCTGCTGATCTGTTTACATCATACTGAATACGATTAAGTATATTGACTTTTACAATTATATAGGTATTTATATTCTACAATTATATCTGACACACACACACACATACAAATACACACACACACACACAAAATAATCATACAGTAAAACCAGAAATGTGTGTGTTCATTACCTAACTACACAACGAAAAGATCATTGAGTGAATTAGTCACATCCATCAATTTAAAGTTGCACATTGCTTAACGACATAGTAAAACGGCGCTCTTAGAAATTGGGACAATGTTTCACCTCCTCTCAGGCAATTTATAATTTTTTCTATTGGACAGTAAATAGGATAATTGCATTAAGATAATAATTGGCATTGCATCTTGAATTCATTAGTGTTCAATAGCGAACTTTAAAATTTGCGATTATTTTGTTGTTGCTAATTTACACTCATTTTTGAGTGTTTTTTTTTTTTGCTTTGCTGTTTTTTGATTGCTGTAAACTTTTATTTAATACCTTTTATGATTGGTACTTTATAACCATAAAATTGAATATTGGAACCTATAACTATGACTCTTATACTAGCTAGGTCTTTTTTTTGAGATTTTTTAATGAGGTTGTTAAGGCACGACAAGTTAAAATATTTTAATTTCGGCTCAGTAAAAGATCTTAAATCTTATTATTTCCTATTCCATAATGAAAATCAGCCCACTTACAAACAACAATTTAACAACAATTTGGCCCTTTGGAGAACAAATGTAACATTTTAATAGAATAATGTTATATGGGAATATTATCTAGAACAGAAGTTTACTTATTTATCAGCCGGAACGGCAGAAACGGCGAGGGAGTCTCTCAGTATATACAGGGTGGTCCCGAAATATATGGACAACGGCCTACAGATGATATTATAATTATTGGGCTTCTTCCAACGAAAAGCATGCCCTGAGTAGATCTTCTGTGGTACCAAGATAATCGCGTTTTTTGTTTGTTTTTATTTAATATCAGAGATATCAGTTTTAGTGCAATATTTTTGAAAAAGAATAAAAGATACGCTTTTATTTCTTGCATGTTGCAATATTAAGATTTGTGCAGATTACATAAAATATATCAAATATATGTAAGTAAAAATAAATCGACCTGTAGGTATGATAATGTTTTTAGTTGGAAATGTTCCAACATAATTTACTAGGTGGTTGGAATTAGGTTTTGGGACCACCCTGTATAAACAAGGTGAAGCGTTTGTGTAATAATTTTTAACAAGTGTGTTTTCAGGTCGCAAAATGGCCGGGCAAAATGATAAAACAATACCTATTGTTTCTACAAGCCCAGGAAAAGCATCCAAGGAAGAAAATGTCCTTGAAACGCATAAAAAGGAATTGTATTATTTTAAATTTTATCCAAGCTCCAGGAGTAAATTTTAATGAAATTTATATTTCCTCAGGAAATTTCCAACATTTTAAAAATAATAAAATGGAACGTTGGTGTAAATTTTTTATGTTTGTTATTTTTGCTTGCCTTTTCACTCTTCTGGATACTAAAGTAATAATTTGATTTGTAAATGAAAAAATCTGGTGTAAACATCACACGGCTTTCCTTATCATATTAGGAATGGGAACAGCACCAAAAGCCACTGGTGACTCAAAGGTAACAGTCAGCTAAAAATCAAAGCCAAATTCGTAATCAGCACCTCAAAATCATTGGATTTGATATGTCACAATCCCCATCTAGGATGAATAATAAAAAAGTTAGTCTGAGCGGGTCCCCCCAAAATACCGGTAAATTGGGGCCGAGGTCCAAAAAGTTCAAGATATCAAAAAAATGATAAGAAGAGACCCCTATTATTTTTTTAATCTAAGAAAATGTTGTTCTGTAACTTTTTTTGTATCATTAACCAATTCATAGAAGCGGCGCTTGCGGCCAATATTTGCGGCCCTGCGGCCGCATTTTGCGGCCGATTTCAACCAAAAGTTTCATGGTTCGTCTGGTGTATAAAAATGATTTGCATACCAAATTTCAAGTCTCTAGCTCTTACCGTTCTTGAGATATCCTGTTCACAGACAGACAGACAGACAGACAGACGCACGGACCAATGGTTAAAAACAACTTTTTTGGTATCCTGAGGCTATGATTCGTCCAGAAATGTGAAAAACTGGGTAGGTCAAATTTTCGACGAATACAATACTTTCCTTATTATAGGATAAGGAAAGTAAAAAATCTGGTGTAAACATCACACGACTTTCCTTATCCCCCAAAAAGAAGTCGAATTCCACCACTGGTGACTCAACGGTAACAGATAGCTAAAAATCAATGCAAAATTCGTAATCAGCACTTCAAAATCATTGAATTTGATATGTCACAACCCCCTTCTAGGATGAATAATAAAAAAGTTAGTCAAACCGGGTCCCCCCCCAAAATACCGGTAAATTGGGGCCGAGATCCAAAAAGTTCAAGATATCAAAAAAATGATCAGAATAGACTCCTATTATTTTTTTATTCTAAAAAAATGTTGTTCTTTAATTTTTTTGTATTATTAACCAATTTAAAGAAGTGGCGCTTGCGGCTAATATTTGCGGCCCTGCGGCCGCAGAATGCGGCCGATTTCAACCAAAAGTTTCGTGGTTCGTCTGGTGTATAAAATTAGTTACCATACCAAATTTCAAGTCTCTAGCTCTTACCGTTCTTGAGTTATCCTGTTCACAGACAGACAGACAGACAGACAGACAGACAGACAGACAGACGCACGGACCAATGGCTGAAAACCACTTTTTTGGTATCCTGAGGCTATGATTCGTCCAGAAATGTGAAAAGCTGGGTAGGTCAAATTTTCGACGAATACAATACTTTCCTTATTATAGGATAAGGAAAGTAAAAATGCAAACCTGGAATGAGAACAAGGGCTGAGTTACAAAATAGGATTGCAACAAAGATAAGCCAGTAAGTCGGCGTTTAAGCCAATCACAGCGCACTACAGTCAGACTTGGGGACGGTCTGGCTTATATTTGTTGTAATCTTCTATAATGCGGCCCTTTGGTGATCTTGATATAAGTATATTTAGCTTACATTTCCACATGTCAGCTGACTCATTTTCACTAAGCCACCCTCTAGTAGATGTCAGCTGACTGATTTCCACTAGGCCTGGCTATAATAGATGTCAGCTGACTCATTTCCACTAAGCCTGCCTATAATAGATGTCAGCTGACTCATTTCCACTAGGCCTGCCTATAATAGATGTCAGCTGACTCATTTCCACTAGAGTCACTAGACCACCCTACAATAGATGTCAGCTGACTCATTTACACCGAGCCACCCTATAAGAGATGTCAGCTGACTCATTTTCACCAGGCCACCCTATAATAGATGTCAGCTGACTCATTTCCACTAGACCACCCTGTAATAGATGTCAGCTGACTCATTTCCACTAGACGACTTTATAATAGATGTCAGCTGACTCATTTCCACTAGACCACCCTATAATAGAAGTCAGCTGACTCATTTCCACTAGACCACCCTATATTAGATGTCAGCTGACTCATTTCCACTAGACCACCCTATAAAAGATGTCAGCTGACTCATTTACACTGAGCCACCCTATAATAAATGTCAGCTGACTCATTTTCACTAAGCTACCCTAAAATAGATGTCAGCTGACTCATTTCCACTAAGCTACCCTATAATAGATCTCGGCTGACTCACTTCCACTGTGCCGCCCTATAATAGATGTCAGCTGACTCGTGCGGATAGAAAGGCCTGGGGATACTGAATGTATTCACGGAACTTTATTACAAACTTTCATTATTCTTTGTTTTCAAAAGAAATTAAATATCTGTATTGTTTCTTTCGTTCGAAAGAGAGAAAAAAACATTAATAAGAGGCAGCATTTCAATGTCAGCGCTTTGTGGGGCAAATGAAGTTTTTCTTCGGAAAAAAATATCAAGCATATCAATTTGTGATATTTATGTTAATTTAAAATTTTGATTTTGGATATTATTTAAAACGTGCTCCAGTTCCAATCATAATGCAATAAATTAATTTCAGCAAACATTATACATTCAAAACTGTGCAAGAAAAAGTATGGTTGATACACTACACATCATCGCAGTCCTGTGGTAAATCTGCCCGAGCATTGAACATAATTATGATCATATTAGTAGGCATATACTGTGCCTGGAGAATATTATGTTTGATCTCAATCTTCGTTTCTAACGTAGAATAAGATCAGTGATATTCATTTATTTATCGGTGATTCAAGTCTCAAGCAGTGCAAATTTGTAGATCATGGTTCAAGGAAGCAAAGAAATGGTTTGATGAAACTGACAAGTATAATATGATGGCTCAAAGTGGAGATGGGAAAATTCCTGTTAAAAAAAAAAAATTACTCGCCGTGACCGCCGTGACCAGCGACCAGTGGCGGAAATATAGGCAAAAATGTGACCAGCGACCAGTGGCGGAAATATAGGCAAAAATAAGATATTGGAATATTAAAGATACGGCAAAGCGGTAAAGTCCTATAGTTCTGCGCTACTCACTAAATGACACATAAAGAAACACATTTATTGTTATTTTATTTATAAAAAATTAAGAAATGTGACATCACACTTGTGATGAACATTGAACACACATAAACTAGAGTGACTTACCATTGTATTATATAGTGACATGAGGTAGGAGTAGGACACAACAAAATTAAGCAAACTTACCTGAAATCAAAAAAGCGAGAGAAAAAATGAAGTGGGTTAAAATGTGAAAAATAGGAGACAGTTATGAAAAAAGACGTATAACACTAGCGTTGTTCCACACTAGATGATAATCATCTCTACCCTGGCAAGGACATTCATCTATGAGACCTATATTTCAAATGCCCGTGAAAATGATCAGCAACATATCAGGTTGCTCACAACTCACAAGGTATGGAGCACAAGTTTTTTTTTCTTTCTTTTTAAGAAAGGAGAAAAATGTCGGTAAACTACGAAGACTGCTTGTCGAAGGATAATGGATGAAGACGGTTTCCTTTCAACAGTACAGGGTTTGCTTGAGGAAAAGACTGTGACCTCTTGTGTAAAGAGTAATGAGTTCTTTATTAATTCAAAAAGAACCAGGTATACTCTATTGAATCTGGTAATATGAATAAATAACCTTTACTTTCATAACCCACACACCA
Source organism: Bactericera cockerelli (assembly GCA_024516035.1). Classification (NCBI taxonomy): domain Eukaryota; kingdom Metazoa; phylum Arthropoda; class Insecta; order Hemiptera; family Triozidae; genus Bactericera; species Bactericera cockerelli. Next base: position 24,429,189 of record CM044958.1, read on the forward strand.
ATTTCAATGCATTAATTTAAAGTAAGGAACTTTCATATTATTAACTTGTTATTGTCCATCCAATGAAGAGTTCTATCCATCTATCTTACATTATAAAATTTATCAAGAGATAAAATTAGATAGGTATTGTATACGTGTAAAAGTATAACTTTTAATATACATTTTTATCAATGCGAAAGACAGAGATGGATGGATGTCTCCATCCAGGAAGAGAGATAGAGATATTTTTTAGTATCAGTCATTTCTGTTAAATTACATAGATATGCTATGTTATAACAAGCTATTATGCACTAAACCCAGGAACTTTTGTCACCCTGAAATTTCGAGGATGACACTGCAGTAACATCATCAATCATAATAATCAGACATTTACCAACACATAATACTGTATACCATGTTATAATATATAACAACATTTATATAATAATGTATATGTTGTCACATATTAAAACATGGTAAACACAAATCAATATATTCTTTTCTCATGTAACGTGAGTTTTATTTAGAGTTAAATTTCAATCGATTTCAAATAAGAACTTTTTTATCATGATCAAATCAGAATAATGGCTCAATATATTTAACCCAGAATGACCATACGCTAATTAAGATTCATTTGTATGTTTGTATACCTGAAAATATCAATACTCGATTCGTTTAAGATACATAATATACTACTTGATTCGTTTAAGATACGTTTAAGATACAAAACTATGTTATAATTAAGAATAATATGCACATACATACAAAATTTCATCAAAATCGAGTCTACCGTTCACGAGATATAAGCGTATAGGTAAAAAGTTGGAGATCAGGCGCATGGCCTCTATCCCCAAGAACCGCTAGTTTACGAAGTTGATTTTTTTTTTTTTTTTTTAAACAAAAACGAACACAATACTTCCGATTCTAATATTAGAAAGTTATCGGAAGTAATAATCCTAACTAGGTAGGTACGTGAACTTCAGAAAGTTCGAACATAGTATACCATAGGTATAAAAATAAGATTGTTTGAATTTACGGTTCTGCAATCCCCAAAATAAGTTTCGACGTATTTTGTTTAACATCAAAAATTCATTATAGGTACCTATACACTATACAAGTAGTATACAAATACATAGTAGGTATTATTCGATATTCGGAAGAAAGAAAATGGAACTTTGGAATCACCTTGTAGTTCCACACAACCGTACTGGCAGCGCGCTCTGTCGCATTTAACTTAAACTTATTACAAACACTCAACCTGCTACAGTACACTCAGCTCTAAAACAAATTTTTAATAAGCTACTTTTGCATCGAACGAGAATATTCCTTCACATTAAAAACAATAATTTATGAGAAAAATGCTACTTATTAAATTCTTGGAAACTCATGAACGTGAAAAGAAAAATCTGAGGAATGACAATCTATTAATCAGACTATTCAGACCAACTATAGTAAACACTGAGGAAACAGAGATACCTATACCCTATAATTGCCTACTTCCGAGAAATTTCTAATATCAGAAATTCGAAGTATTGTGTTCGTTTTTGTAAAAATAATAATTTTTTTTGTTCCGATTTCAATTTTTTTATACATATAATCTTATCATACAGTTGACGCCAACAACAGCAAAAATCCTTGACGGCAACGAAGTACCAGGTTTCAGGTAATAGGAGAGAAAAGTATGAGCTGGGACACCAAATGTTGCCAAGTTTGTGTTTTCTTTATTTTCAGCCAATTAAAAAAAAAGATCCAGCTTCGTTTTCGCCTTGCATCGGTTCTCGTATGATCACCGAAGATAAGTAACGTCCAGTGAGGTGAAGACTTCGTGATGCTGGCAATCCGGGCCAACCCAGGCTGGGTGAGGTTAATGTGGGTAGAAGGTTTGTGAATTTCCTGCGTATGGAGTTGAAAGCGAAGTTAAAACCAAATTAAAATAATATTATTCTTTTTTGTTAACAATGCACATTTTCCTTTGAACCCATTATAGACATATTTTTTATAAATAGTTTTCTTTTAAACCCGAGAAAATATATAAAAAAATAATGTGTGAAAATTTTAAATTATGGAAATAAATGCATAGGGGAAATTTAAAACCTATTTTTATTTTCTTTACACGCCATTACAATTTCAGGTTAGGAAAAAAATATCTCACAACTCCATACAGTGCTGCTATTCAACCTTGCGGATAAAAATAGAACTATTTCAATGGTGAGTAACGATACACTCGCTCGTCGCTTGTTTATGCATCTAAATAATACTATTTCTTCTCGACAGATCACGCCTGGTTCCGTGGTGTAGTGGTTATCACGTCTGCTTTACACGCAGAAGGTCGCCAGTTCGATCCTGGCCGGAATCACATTTTTAGCGACAGAATGTGAAAAAAGTGTTTCTTTCGTGTTTTGTGCTGTGATAAAATGGTATGCAACATTTTTCTTTATCTTCAACACAAAATAGTTTTCATAGATGAAAATGTAGGGCAATTATTGGATAAATTACACCCAGCACCTACTAGAATAGAATACACATGCAATAAATTTTGGTAAATATGTCAGGTAGAGGGAAGCATAGAGGAAACTATCAGTGAATAGGCCTATTATTCTTTTGAATTAAAAAAAATTCCAGGTTAGGTTTCTTCCAAATACACTGAACCACTTTGAATTCCGACCACCTAAAAATTTTGTTCCCAAGTGTATAAAATGAGTTGTATGTACATGTTATGATACCTAGTACATAGCAAATATATGTCTACCTGATCTAAAGCTTGGTACTGACCCTTATTGTAGGTAAGTAATCAAAATTTTGTTAATTGTTTTGATTAATATCAATTTACTTATTGATTAGTTCTGCTTCTATCACTGTTTTCGTTATTTAATTTTTAAATTTTTCAAATCTATTGAAAGTTTTTGGTTCTTATCTGAAAGTTTGCTAGTGCTCAGCGCTTTTAGCTCAATTTAGCATACCTTTAGACGGTGCGGGAGTAGGTAAGCTATTGCTTTGCTTCAAGAAGGGTATGCTTCAAGTTCCTAGAACAACTCTTTCTGATAACCTCAAACGGTACCAGGAGACTGGATCTTGTGAAAGAAGGCCGGGATCAAGCGGCCAGAGGTGCACAACAGCGTCCGATGACCGATTTGTTGTCATGCAAACTTTGCGGGACCGCTTTCAACCTGCTACCGAGACGACTCGTCGGCTGTATGAAGTACGAAATGTTTCAGTTCATCCGGAAACCGTTAGAAGAAGGTTAAGAGAAGCTAACCTTACAGCTCGCCGCCTTTGCAAAGTGCTATTGCGGCAACAAAGAATTGCGCGTCTTCAATTTGCACGAAATCATATTGATTGGACAGAACATGACTGGACTAAAGTCTTATTTACAGATGAGACCAGAATATCCCTAAGAGGTGCAGATGGTCGGGTTAGAGTCTATAGAAGACCAAATGAGCGGGTTGCTGAATGTACAATGGTTGAGCGGGTCCCATTCGATGGTGGTTCTGTAATGGTGTGGGGAGGCATATCCGCCGAAGCGCACACACACCTTGTCTTCTTTGATTATGAAAGAATTAATGCGAAAAATTACGTAAGGGACGTTCTCCAAGACAATGTAGTGCCATTTGCTCAGTATATTGGAGACGGATTCCTACTGTGGCAGGATAATGCACGCCCTCATGTAGCCCGGTGTACAAGAGAGTACCTACAATTAATAGGGATTCGTACTATAGACCCTCCCTCAATATCTCCAGATCTAAATGTTATTGAGCATGCATGGGACAACTTGAAAAAAAGAGTCAGATCTCATATTCCTGCTCCCTTGACACTCAGGGAACTGAAGAACGTGATTATTGAAGAGTGGAACAATATCCCTCAGGATGAACATCAAAATCTTGTTTATTCCCTTCTACGGAGTCTAAATGAAGTCATCACAGCCAGAGGAGGAAATACTCGATACTGAAGTGATTATTATTAATGTTCCTTTTTATTTCAAAACTCATTGTTAATAAAAAAAGAAAATGTTATTAAATTTGTAAAATTGCCTTTTTTCCATTTTTTTCATTATTTTGATTGGACTATGGTTAAAAATGTCTGAAAAGTCAAAAAATATAGCGAAAATGTATGAGAGACCATACACTGAGGATTTGGTTGGAAAATTTGCCTGCCCGGCCGAGAAAACTAGGATTTTTTAGGTGGTCGGAATTCAAAGTGGTTCAGTGTATTTCCAATTTATTCCAAGGTCAACTACAACACATTCGTGAAAGAAAAATGCGTTTCGGTACTTTTAAATATAAACCTATAAACGACTTAACCTCTAACGGCTTTGCAGGATGCCTGAAAGTTACCTTTAGGGCTAAGCATGAGATCTCCCAAGTAGAATGGTCCCTGGCGCGTCACTATTTCATGGACGATGATGGCGAATGAGTACACATCCCCCTTCTGTGTGCCTTCTGGAGGTATGCTCCTCAGTCTCAGTAGCTCCGGAGCAGTCCAGAGATATTCTGAAATCATGGAGGAAATGTTCAGTATAAAATTTATGTATCATTCTCTATTGTTTGAATATAACTTGTAAATTTTCAACAAGATTCTTTGAATAGAACCTAAAACTATCACATGTAAAGGGATACACACTGCACTTAGGGTTTCATTAAATATGTAGGACTAACAAGAGCTAGTCACTTATCTATGGCTGATCAGTCACAGCATTAGACAGCAGTCCAAAGGAGGAAATTTAAAAGTACTTATTTTCATTCAATAAACACCTCTGCTGGTTTCGTGGTCAAGGCGTTTCTCTGGTTTACATGCTAGCACATGAGGTATTCCTGAGTTCGAATTCTAATCAATACAGGTATTTATTTTTGTTAATTTAAAAATGGCCACAAGTGATCAGATAACCAACAAAAACCGTCGAGGTAACGGACCTGTAATTTTATCGTCCCAAATAAGTTAAAAATGTTCATTAATAATATTACTTTACTAAAACTTTAAAGCATCCCTTAGGACCTGTCCCTTAAGATAGAACGATTACGGATATGTATGTAAAACTTTAATCGTATGCTGACTTGCTGACGAGGGATTATTTTATGGAAGACAACCGAAAGCTTACTTCTCCAGAAAGCGTAGGAGTTGCTGTTCTCTGATATGTCGTCGTACTCCCTGAGGGAGCGGAGTCCGAAGTCTGCTATCTTAAGTACAAACCGGCTGTCCACCACACAGTTGGACGATTTGAGCGCACCGTGAGATTTGATTTCACTGCTGTGAAGATAGCTCATACCCTGGAACCAGACCAAATGATGACGTCATTACAATTACATTTCATATGTGCCTTAAGACTAAGGGACGAATTATGAAACAGGCTTAGATTTAATCTCAGCGCACACTATACCTTAACACTTTCAGCCGATCACAATGGACTAAATTCTCACTATAGGACGTGTTACGGAATAGTGTTCACTAAGTTAAATTCTACCCCTGGTACATATTTCGTTCCTAACATTTCAGTTATATTTAATAAATGACGGAAGTGATTGATTTGATTCTATACGAGAGGTGGTATTAACTTGATAAAGTATAAATTTCTGTTTATACTGATATATACTGATGTCATGCATGAGATTGTTCTTGAACATGGGCTCCAGCTTTTACCTTGACAATTTCATGCATGAGACTGTTTTTGAACATGGGTTCCAGCTTTTACCTTGACAATGTCATGCATGAGACTGTTCTTGAACATGGGCTCCAGCTTTTACCTTGACAATGTCATGCATGAGACTGTTCTTGAACATGGGCTCCAGCTTTTACCTTGACAATGTCATGCATGACACTGTTCTTGAACATGGGCTCCAGCTTTTACCTTGACAATGTCATGCATGAGACTGTTCTTGAACATGGGCTCCAGCTTGAACTGCTCGTTCTCCAGAATGTCTTGGAGACTCCCCTTGGGGCAGTACTCGGTGAGGAGGCAGCAGTGGGGCGGGTCTAGACACGCCCCTATGAACTTGACCAGGTGGTCGTGGTGCAGGTCTTTGAGCTGCAAACAAAAACAATTAATTATTTTTTTAGTAGTCATAGAACTATTTCTAGGGATAACCTCTGTCTGTATCTGTACTTCGGAAAAGAGATCAAACACCTCGGCCGAGGAGTGAAGAACGCCTATACAAAGAAAGAGACAGCCCGGCAGAGTGTAAGGTATAGAGAACGGACAAAACAGAACAAAATATGTACGAGTGTGTAAAAGGAGAAAGAAAACTGGGTGAAGTGGCTAGTGACATTCACCCGTTCAAAATCCTACCTTCCCAAAAATAAACAGCTGAGCTCTCTCATCATTTATTAATGATGAGGGAGTTCTACATTCACCTCTTTTCCAGCAAATTTAAGAGTTTTATTAATTTATTACCAGTTTGGAAATTTTCGCAAATTCGAATTTTATAAACCTACCTATGTAAATTTTATATTTAAATCACTTCTTATGTCCAACTTACCCTTTTCAATTCTAACAGTAGAGGTCGAGTGAGATCAATTCTTGACTTCTTCAAATTTTTGATGGCTACTTTGTTACCCTGAAAACAAAGAATAATATTTTATTATTATTGACAGTGGTATAAATTATTTGTGATGAAGCTAGAGCATCTTTACATCTACAGCTTTGAGCCTCCAATACTTATCTAAATTCTTTACAATATTTTCTTTTTATTTTGGTTATGCCACTGATCGATAAGTGGTTAGACATAGTAAAATTTTGAATAACTGATTCTGAGTAATTTTTTATTTTATTTTTGGCATTGGGCAAAAACAAACCATACAGCCATTTTCTTTAATATTTTAAAGATAATTATTATAATATATAACACAAGAAAATATAAAAATTAAGTATAAAAACTAACAAATGGTGGGGGTAGGAAAAAATTAAATAATAAAATAGTCTGAAAATAACAAAAAAAAACATACTAAGGTAAAATAGGATTTCATACGCTTCAGATAAAAAATAATAGAGTTGAAATAATTGTATTCTCTGAATATCTCAGATAAGATGGGGTGATCTAGTGCGAGTAGAGGCTCTAGACGCCTCGGTGTCTAGAGCTCTAGATACTCTAGACTGCAAGTATCTCCCCAGTTCTGAGTAATTATAGGAGTACAGAATATAATATTTTCAAACCAGCCGGCACTGAAACTCTGCTTGAAATGCGTGCAAGCAGAGTGTGCTACCCACTCTCCACCACATGACTGCTACCAGTGGGAGGAAGTGTCTTGATATCTTTTAAACACTCTTCCCATAATTAGTTGATAAGAACAATAGACTCGAGAAGTAAATGATTTAAGTTACCTCTACCATCTCAAGAAAATTTACCTTATAGAAAGCGGTAGGAACAAACACCTGTCGGCCCACATCGTACAGACTCATAGCATCCTCCGATATGACGGTCTAGAAGTAAAACAAAACAAAAATAATTAGAAAGAAATGATCCTGTAATGTATATGTATACAAAGGTCAAATATAACCAAGTGCTGACGATAGGCGAGGTTCATAACCCCCAGTGTTTGAGAGGTCTCAGAAATATCTCTCCATTCTCTTTCCCTAATCTCTCTTTCTTTTCTCCACTCCAATCTCACCCCTCATTCCTACCCACACAAAAAGCCACCATTACTAAGATCATCTTTCTCCTCCCCTCTTATCTTCGCTGCTCTCTTGACAAATTGGGTAGATTTATGAAAGCCCATTCTCTTTAATTACGCTCGTCTTGTACTTTTTACTTTCTTTTCTTAAACCTACTCCTCCCATCCAGTCTCATTACTTAGCCTACGGCCTATTATCAGAGGGAACAACAACAGCCTACAGCCACCTATTAACAGAATTAAAAAGAGATGGAAGAGTCATTTATCTGTCTCCTAAAATTCTCAGACTAGACGAAGGAAAGGGGAACAAACAACTTATAGCAGGAGGTAGAGGAAAATACTCAACCTAAAAGAAGGGTAGGAGAAAATACTAAACCTACTAGAAGGGTGGGGAAAATACTCAACCTACTAGAAGGGTAGAAGAAAATACTAAACATAAAATAAGGATAGGAGAAAGTACTCAACCTAAAAGAAGGGTAGGAGAAAATACTAAACCTAAAAGAAGGGTGGGGAAAATACTCAACCTACTTGAAGGGTAGGAGAAAATACTAAACATAAAATAAGGATAGGAGAAAGTACTCAACCTAAAAGAAGGTTAGGAGAAAATACTAAACCTAAAAGAAGGGTGGGGAAAAATACGTACATAATTATATACGTGAAGTTGCTGTTTTTTCAAATACATAGATATTATTAAATTGAATATATCATCTTGCAAATTAAAATAGATATGCATAACTATTTTTCTAATTTAAGATTTCCCTCAATTTTGTTCGGATAATAAAACAAAAACAAGAAAAAAGCATGGGGATCTAGGTGGTCGTTAGAATATTAGTTTAGTGACACAGCACATCCTTTGCTTGCTTACCAGTTGACTGTTGCGCCTGTGCAGGCTGTGGAAGCTGCCTCGCAGTTTCCCCTCTAGCATGGAGGCGGGGCTGATGTCCCTCCACTGAACCTTCCACGTCATGCTGGCTATCTCCGCCTCCAACTTGTAATGCCTGGAGGAAGGGAAAGGAAGGGGTTATGATTTCCTGGATCTCATTACAATCCAACCCCTATATAAGAAATTGATTTCCAGTCAAATTTACCTCTGTAGGGTTAAAGGAAAATGAAGTATTTACAGGGATACCTAGATATAAGAGGAGAACTTTCCAGTCCCTTGAGTTCGTTTACATCCAGGTTCGACTGTATAATAAAAAAAAAAAATAAAGAAAAATAAAAAAATAAAAATAATAATAATAATATGTACAGCCGAGCCTGGGATAAGAGAACTTAAGGCACCAGAATTTTTTTTCTTATATCCATGTTTCTCTTTTCCCAGAGAGCTAAATTTGTCTTAAAAATTGTTCTCTTATAACCAGGTTTGACTGTATCTCGTATTTCAGCTATTTATCCATCCGAATTTCAAAATTAAACATTTGGGACGATAATTTTTAGGATCGGTTTTTTCTTTTCTTTGTAAATTGAATTGATTTTTGTTAGTTTGAAATTTTGGGGATAATATCCTGTTTTTATAATAATGTTATAAATATGTAGTAGTGGTGTTAGTATATTGTGATAACATTGTTTTTGATTTGAAAAAGTTCATAATATATTTTTTTACAATAATGAGCATGTATAAATCAACTAAGCTAATAAATAATAACTTCTGTTGTTTGATTAGTTTAACTGATAGGCCATATACATATCAGTTACACTAAAATTGGACCCACCCAGATATTATTTCAGAGTATTTGTAAATGTAGGTGTAGCCATTATCTATGTATGATGTGCATAATAGAGCAATAATATGATATTCGTAGGCAGAACATTATGTTGAAAACAATATAAAATCCCTAGAATGTACTTAAATTCCAAGAAACTATTTTATTTTGTAAGATACGAGGCTCAGAAATGTATCTCATGTTTTTCCTACATATAAAATAGCCGTCTCTTAATGGCACTTAAAAAAAAACATTTTCAGCCTATTCAAGATTGATAGCTTCTGCCTTGATCCTAGTATATTATTCTAACACTTGAGTACAAGACCGACTTTTATGTGTATATACTGTATATATATAAAAAAAAAATTGTGATAAGAAGTGCTATGCAATTTTAGTTGAATGAAAAGGGGTCGATATATTTCGTCAGAATCTACAAAAACTGTGATCATTCAGGTACCGAGCTTTGGTTCTCCTAGTTCTTCTCAAAAATGTCTATTCTGTCTGTACCTTTCCCCAAGATTACATCGAAAACCTTTTTCTATTACCTTTTCATGGTGAGGTTGTTTGATTATCTTTTCAAAAACATTATTTAAAATTAAAACCAGTTTGATTTTTTCTGGTCTACAAGAGTCAAGAAGGACTGATCCAACAAAGCCTCATCGCTTTTATATAGCGTTTATACATTTTTTTTAAGACAGTGCCTTAATTTGTGATTTTTTTTATTAAATTTCCAGTATACCAATTTACAAATAATAATAAATTTAAATTGACATGAGCAAACCAGACGAGACTTCTCGTGTAGTGCCAATTTTAAGTGACCTACCTATATTGGTGTGTAAACGCACCACAAACTTCATAGGTAATGGTCAACATTGATATTGTAAGAATATACCGATGTTTAAATTTAATCTACCTAAATATTCTAGCACTTAACGTAAAAATCGATTTATGTAACATCATTTGTATATTAAAATTTTAGATTATTAGTAGGTATTTTAAAAAACAATACATAATTTCGTACTAATAGCTATCCACAGTATTACCTGTTCCGTTTCCGATAGTAGATAATTAAATTTGGTTGAATAGGAACCCCCGGTATACTCGTATCAGTGTTACGCAACGACAGACACCGGACTTACCCCCTCCACATACTAAACTCTCTGACCCGAGATGTAAGGTCAGCGCTCGGCCCAGTCACTTACCTATACCAAGAGAGACCACACATCCCATCTCCACGCACGCGTCCATCCCCGGGGACCCCAAGCGACGCTTTCTCCACGTGAGTGACCACTGACCAAGAGCCCATCCCGGTAAGAGAGTTTATTTCCCTTTTATACCTTGTACATTTCCCAAAGAAAAATTGGAACCAGCACCCCAACATTACCTTTAAACTTACCTATAAATAAAAGCTGAAGCTATGAACAGGACAACAACTAAGGAACTAAGAATGACGCTCACAATGGCATAAGGAACGGCTGAAAAAAAGAGAACATCCAACAATTTATTAAATTAAAAACTGACTGGGCATTTTCCCGTAGAGTAATAGTGCTTATTCCTTAAATTACCATAACAGGTCGTGGCCCGGGTCTGTTGCTGAGATAGTCTGTGGGAATAAGCATTCAAAAAATAAAAATATTAGGAAAGCTGGTATTTCCCTTTCACAAAATCTCAGTGGACAGCATGACTTCATGGTACGGAGAGGCAAAAGCATTTGTCGACATACTTGGCCCGTGGCGGTCGCCTGGTTTTATAATCAGGAGAACCCTGATCAAAGTGTTCTCTTGCTTAAAGTATTAGCTTGGTGATACAGATTATACAGAGAGAGGATGAGGACGTGATTTGAGGATCGCTGCTTCACATATGGAGACAGCTCTGAGGAGATTTTGTTAATACTTTAAAAGTTGAGAAAAAAAACCATATTTTCTATATTTTACAGGTCATATAAAGTAATAAATACTATTAGTGTATTCTTTTTAAAAAAGTAGACTAGTCGATGTTAGGGGTAGTCGATTTAAATAGACAAAATTCCGACACCTACAAGTATCATAGATAGATATAAAGGAAAACTATGGGTTAAAAGTTAGGAAATAACTAATCGACAACCCGTACTTTTTAACAGAACTAATAAATAAATCAAATAAAGCATGGCCAGGCTTCTATGTTATTTCCTGTAAAAATAACCAGATCAACTTTTACTATCTTAGACAATTTTAACTAAATTTAATAAATTAATTTGGGCACATACAAATTGACATTTTTATTGGACTGTAAATTCAATAATCCAGTGACGCGGATACTTACATTTACACTTTTCATTGTCGAACCCGCAGATGGGCGTATCAGGGGGTGGCTTGTCCCTACCGCCCGCCCAGTGTATCCTGCCAAACAGATCCAGGGACTTGCTGACGCCCAGGTAGTGGGCCACAATCTGCCAACACAAGACATAAGCATATTTTATATCATCATAGGGTGGCGTCACCGTGAACGATGTATCCAGACAGTGGAGGAATGACTCAGCACTTCAACCACTGTCTACAAGGAGGCTAATAATTGAAAAGGGCCCCCAGAACCAAGTCAATGCTGGTCTGCTCCCTGTTTATAGTCCCCCAGCCAGACCTTTTATATACCTAATAATAATCAAATCCGTATCAGTATAACAATAATAATATAAAATAATTTATTTGGATATCGAACTTGTTAGAGCAACAAGAATTAGTCTGCTGCTCATTAATGTAAAAATGATAGAGCAATCTGACCTTCAAAGATTCTTACAACATGTCATTCTGCTTATTAGTCCTTTACACGGACATATCAACCCCACCCTTATCCGAGCGGCTTCTATCCTATACTCGTAGTCTACCCATTATTATTATACCCACACATCATCATAGGGTGGTGTCATCGATAACGATGGTAGCCCAACGATGCGATGGTAGCCATACCCACATGTACTCATTATTATTGAACATTTTCAACCACGCTATATTAAATAAATTCAGCACAATACAATATCTATAATACAAATACATGATCTATTCATAAAAGAAAAGTAAATGAAGTTTGATCTAAGATGATGATATTGCCTCGCCGCCTCGGGCATTTCTCCAGAAAGAAAGTGTGGGTGTAATAATATAATGGGTACCTGGGTACATTATTATTCCTTTTCGTTTTTCGCCTGAACAAACACGCGGTCCTAAATCTTTGTGTTTTCACTTCGCCATCAGAATAAATCAGCCCAGCAAAGTTAAGTGCTTTTGTTTCTTTTCCACTTTTTCTTTCCTATATAAAATTCAATTTCATTTTATATTTTCCTAACCCACTTCTCCCTTTATAGAACATCTTGAAAAACTTCTTCTGAATATTTTATTTGTCTTTAGTTTTTTCATACGAAAAATGTAAAAATGCACAGGTACTACTTTTTCTGATCCAACAGTTAATTTTTTCAGAATCAACTCCAGAAGACATTCTAAGACTAAAATAATCTTGGACTAAGACTTAAATAATCTTAGACAATATTTCGGAAATGAGAAGAAGAAAAAAATGACTCGAAAATATAAAGTTTTCACTTGAAAAATGAACTTTAATATATTGAAAAGTGATAATGGTTCTCATGTCTTTGTGTATGATAATTATAAAGTAATTTTCCCAAGTAAATACCTAGATTTTGTACCTATTTGTATTCAAACCCGAGTCATTATTTTGCTTGTGTTTCCATTAGACGACATTTTTCGAAAAATGGAGATATTACTTCAGTATTAGGATGTCCCTTAGAATTGATTCTGAAATTTTCTAAAAAAAATATCCAGGACACCTTGTATATTTACTAGATATTACATCAAAAGATTTTAAAGATAAGATGGATGTTGTTATAATAACTTTAGGTGTATGTGTTAGTAATAAGATTAAAGCCGGTTTATCTAAAGTTATTCCTGAGTACAATATAATTTAGACATTATGAATATTTTATATATGTAATTAAATTTTTCAAAAACACTTACAAAGGTACGAGGTGAGATCCTCAATCTCAGTTTAGACAATGAGTAGGCCATTGGTCAAGGTATACGAGATAGTCAGTTACTTGCTAAGGAAGTAATAAAGAGGTACTTGCTAAGGAAGTAATAAAACACTTTCCGAAATAGAAAATTCACAAGAAGTTTCCTGGTATTGTGAAAGGAGGCATTAGACGTGAGGGAAGAAAGGTAAAAAGAATTTTCCAGGCTCCGGATGAGCACGTGTGTTCTAACAACTCGAGGCCAAGTCTGACGATATTGTCAACACAGAAACACTCTTTCAAAATGAAATCCTAATAAAGACACTCTATCGTAATAAAGACGAGAAAGTGTGTAGGGTAAGGACTTAGTAGGGTAACAACGAGAACGTATGAGAGAGTTAATATAAAGAAAGTCAGTAATAAAAGAGAGAGCCTTACGAAGAATAAGCATTACTCCCGAAGACATGAACTACTTTTAACTGTTCAGCCTTTCTCCTAAGCACCATGCAACAGTTATCGTACATTGCAGAAAGTAAAGTTTAATGATTGAATTTCACATTTTGTGTTTTTGAGAAATATATTTAAAAATGTCAACCTCTGCTTGACTGAAAGGTAATCATGTACTTGTATTTTCGGGGTTTACTCATATATTTTGAGGAAAAGTTAATAGCAGTGTGTTCGGGAAGCGGCAAGTGACGACATTACGAGAAGGAATATGGATATTTGAAAATGATAAAATTTGAAGTTTCGTAATTCTGAGCTACATTTGGAAATTTCATGACATTTTTGGTTTATACATACATCGAAAGCATTTTTTTTTATGTTCAAAATATCTCTAAACCGACAAGAGAATTTATTATATTATGTATAATGTAGAATAAATCGTTTTTATAGTGATTATTTTAGTAATAGGAACAAAATGTTATTTGCCTTTTAATATACCATTATCTTGTTCTACTTATAATTCCGCCACTGGTCGCTACTCACATCAAAGCAGCTACTCATTTTTCCTCACAATTTCTTATACTTATTTTTCTTCCCTTATCTTTCTTCCTCCTTCTCTATTTTCGTTACTTTTTTTTCTCTCTCACTCTCACTCTTACTCTCTATCTCTTTATCTATATTATTATACTTGTCCTTTGAAAATATTTTGTCCGTACTTAAACCTAAAAAAGATGGTGGCTTTTCAGTTTCTTATCCTAGTCTCCCCGGAGGAAATAAATATTATCAACTAATATCTATATTCTATATGTACGAGGTCTGTCCGGAAAGTTCGTATAAAAATGAGATAAAATATTTATTTTACAATTAATCGGGTAGTTCAATTTTGTATCCTTCAAAATACTCTCGCTGGGACACAATGCACTTCTGCCATAGCCATTTCCACTGTTTGAAGGCTCCTTAAAAGTCCTCAGTTTGAAGGCTTCTCAGTTGACTCGTCGTTGCTGTTTTAATGACCTCAACGTCCCCCAAATGCCGCCCCTGAAGCACCAATTTTGTTTTTGGGAATAAAAAGAAGTCACAAGGTGCCAAATCCGGTGAATAAGGGGGGTGTTCAGTCGCTATGATCGAATTGTCAGCCAGAAACCCATGCACAACGAGGGGGTGTGAGCGGGGGCATTGTCGTGGTGGAGGATCCACCGCCCCTCTCACGCCAAATAGTTGTTTTGCTCAAAGAAAGCTCTTCAGCCACCTGTCTGACGGTTAAACGACGGTCCTGTAGGACACAAGATCGAATTCTTTCCACATTGTCAGAAGTGCTGGAAGTGGAAGGACGTCCTGACCGAGGGTCATCTTCGAGACTTTCTCGGCCCTCACGAAATCTTTTTAACCACTTGTGGACTGTTGGTTCCTTGAAAACATCATCTCCATAAACTTGGTTGAGGTCATTAAAAATTTCGCGGCCATTCTTGCCGAATTTCGCGGAGAAATTTGATGATGACGCGCTGTTCTTGAATGACTGAGAACTCCGACGCCGACGAGTGGTAGAGAGAGGGGTCACTTCACAGGTACCGGGACAAACCAGTTTTTTTCGTAGGGCGGTTGGGCGCACACTGAGCATTGTTTGGGTGTTATAGAAGGGGACGCAGCCCACCTGGCCTCCCCACTTAGCCTTCCAGCCTTCCCAGAACACTTTTATACGAACTTTCCGGACAGACCTCGTATCTACTGTATACATTTCTTCAATTAAAGAATGCATTCAAAGTTACAGATCCAATCGAGTTTTCATTGAAACTAAGAGTTTCAATTTCTTATAAAGGGAAACTCAATTCCTTTGAAAGTAGCGAAATGGCCCAAAGGACTAATTAGTATAATTGCAGAAAAACCAATAAGGCTTTTGAATTAAAAAAAAATAAAAAGCTAATAATGAAAATTGATTTATATTCCATTTCTTTACTAGTAGTCACCGTGGTCGAGTGAGTTAGAGCACTAGGCATTGCAAACATGGTGACCTGGGTTCGATCCCCAGCGGGACGATATTTTTCAGCTCTGTACTTGTGTGGGGGTCCACTTACAATTGGTGAGGAAAAGTGAGTAGCTGCTTTGATGTGAGCAGCGACCAGTGGCGGAATTACGGGTAAAACAAGATGTGGTATATTAAAAGGTCAAAAGTCCCATAATTTTGCGCTACCCACAATTGTGACATAACACAAATAAATGACATTATTATATTCTATAATTATAACAATCACTATGAAAACGATTTATTCTACATTATACATATAGTAAATTCTCTTGTCGGTTTTCAGATATTTGTGAACATCAAAAATATGCTTTTCCATATCTGTATAAATCAGAAAATGTCATGAAATTGTCGTACGAGGTGGGTAGCTCAGTATTACGTAACTTCAACTTTAAATCATTTTCAAATATCCATATTCCTTCTCGTAATGTCGCCAGTGGTCGCTAACGGAACAAAAAGCTATTGATTTTTCCCCAAAAGTAGACGAAAAGACCCCGAACATCCATGTATAGAGCAGAAAATTTCGGCCAAGATGACTACTAATTCCATGAAATTCATAAGTTTCATAACATCTAAAAGATACATACCAAATTTTACACACTACGACAAACCGTTCTTGAGATATATTTTACACACAAAATACTGAGAGAGAGAGAGACCTACACACACTTTATTGATAATTGTCTATGGCAATTTCTGTCATTCAATACTATGCTAAGGTCAAGAAAAATTGAGTAAGAAGAAAGATCCTGCTTAGGAACATGATATAAAAAAAATTCGACTTATCAAATTATTTTAATTTTCTATAGGAGTTTTCTGAAAGGTAAAAAAACAACTTGGAGAACACGAAATTGTACTTGGGTAGCTTTTGAAAACTGTACCTGCTTGAAAAGTGCCCCGTATCAAATTAACTCTGTCCGCAATTTTTTTTTTTTTTTTTTTTTTTTTTACATAAGCATCAATCAAACTGTTTACGTAGAAAACTTGTAGAGGTACGAAATATTCTTTATACCTACACCTACATAGTATACATATATGTACGTATCTTCTTTTCTATTTTCTCATGTGCGAGTATGTAGGTACCACTACCTGATTGTACCTACTTATGACAAATTATTGAGACAATCACAGCTTACAATATCTTTAAGGATAAACATTATTTTAATTCCTTGCGTATTTTGCTGCATTATACTCTCAACCTACATTGGGAAATACGTAAGTTGCTAAAACTCTTCAGGATGTCATCCCCTACCGTTTAAAATTAATCTTTGCCATTGAAATCTGTACTGAATGGAAGCTTTTCCAAGGAACCGGTAGGTCTTTGAACAGGAATGTATTCATAATACTTTAAGAATAAAACTACCTTATTCTTTGAGCTTCTTTCTTTTCTTTGGTATCACATACTTAATCATTTCTCCTTCTTAGCATATTTTTTTCCAATGCATACTTCCTCAGCAAAGAAAGGTGATTCCAGTTTTTTTCTTTTTCATTTTGATCCATTTTAACCATTCAACTTACTTTTTTCTCTCATTAATTATCATGGTTCTTATTTTTCTTATTTGAAGTATAAGGTTCAACTCTCTTTAGTAGGAGTTTTTTAGGTTGATCGGGTTAACAGTTTAATAATAAACTGCTGAACTGTAGGTATATCTTATTATACATAATCTTTTACTCTGTCTTATCCCGCTCAAGGAGGGTCGACGTTGTTCTCAACCTCATGGTTGAGGTTGATTGGT
The DNA here is from genome assembly GCA_024516035.1 of Bactericera cockerelli. NCBI lineage: Eukaryota > Metazoa > Arthropoda > Insecta > Hemiptera > Triozidae > Bactericera > Bactericera cockerelli. The sequence continues at coordinate 24,446,661 of CM044958.1, forward strand.
TTTGGCACATTTTTTACGGCTGGATGCCCTTCCTAACGCCAACGATTCTATTTGATTTTAACGTCCTTGATTAGGACGGGGGTTTTACCATCCATTCGCTGGGAATCGTACCAGCTACCCACATTAACCTCACCCAGCCTGGGTAGGGCCGGAAATGGCAGCCTCACGTGTTTGGATGGGACAGAATTTTCTTCGAAAAGTCTGCCCCAGCCGTGAGTTGAACTCGGGAACTCTGGACTATGGGCAGTAGTCACAACCATTACGCCACGGAGGCTGCTATCTTATTATACATAATATGTAAAATATATTATGTATAATAATAATAATAGGACAATTTAAAAACTTACTCTAAACTCAGAGGTGTCGGGGTCCATGTCTAGCAGGGAATAGTCAGCTAACCTGTCACCATTTGCGTCAATGTGGACATCGCCTGCAATACCTGAAGTCAGATCCAAATATTGGTTTAGTTTTTTTTTACCTTACATGACAGGTTTGTGAGTACCTAGACTTTATTGAAAGTTAACAATTGACAAATTCTTCTAATGTACTGTTTTATGTATTTATTTAAAAGAGCAATAAAAGTACAGTCTTATATTTATATTGTCTTATATTGTTAATAATAGTCTGACCATGATGGTCTGGATTCCAACTTGTGGCAAAGTTACCTGAGCCTCATTCCAGAGAGCACCCTCACTCTCAAATTTCCCAAATCTCCCTTTCAACCCTGAATTTCGTTCGAATAATGCAATAAGAAGTGATATTTACCCAAATAATTCAATCAGAGAGCAGTTGAAACGGAGATTTGGAATTATGAGAGTGCGAAAGCTTTCTGGAACAAGGCCTATGAAATGAAAAAAATATACACGTTGCATACTCATTTATTTTTAGGCGTCCATAAAATTCGGATCTATTTACAATTGTACATTATTATAATATTTTATCGAGAATGAGTATAAAAATATTTTATCATAGAATTCATGAGACAGATTACGTTGTTACCTCCAAAATTAGTTTGAAACCTGAAATTGTTAAGGTAAGTAACTAAGTACATAATTAAAAAAAACAAGGGCTTATAGAATAAAATGAAGTACAATAATAAAATTATAATGTAGGTTATCTGCCCTTGAAAAAGAGCATAACGCTAGAGTACTAACAAAGTTTTTTCTTAAAAAAAAATCTTTGAACAAACTTGAAACTTTAGTTGAAACTGCACCAAATTATACTTCTCTAACTTTAGGTAGAATGAAAATATGATAACTAGGAATAAGAGATACTATGTATGTAGCTGGTACATAGTAAATGTATGTGTAATGTTTACGTAGACTGAATTGGCACTTAATTTAAAGTAACAGGGTCCATGCTGGGATTGGTACCTACCTGATAACTCACGAGCTCTTCAATACAAAAAATTGTGAAGCTTTTCCTGTGATACAGACCCCATCATAATAAGACCAAGGGACCTAAGAGTGGTGGCCAAATAGGTAACTAATTAGCCAAGGCTACAGAGCCCGTATTAAAAACTGTTCCCTTCTCATTATTGTTTTAAAACACCTAAAAGAGGTGGGCGTTTGGAAAAACCTGATTGGAAGCTGTAGTGTGTTTGGATTTTTGTGGCCAGGTCCAGTTTGAGAACCACTTGACCTGCATCTGAATTTCTAGCGTCTTTTTTCTCGATTTGAGATTCTCATCTTTTCTTGGGCGAATATTCTGTGACGTAACTTACGGTAGAGAAAGAAAGTACTGTCTAAATTTTGAAGTGTTAAGTTTAGCGAATTACAAAGCGATTGTTTGTTTATGAGTTTGAGAACTTTTTAATTATTTGGTTTTCTTTGTGATTTAATAAAGTGAAGTATTTGTTTTTGCGTAATTTTAGGGCATTTTCGGGTCTCACGTTTTCATGGTATGTATGCCAAACAAACCAATTGGTAACCTCGTAGAAATGTAGATATAAATATATTTTAAAGAGATATCCGAGAAAATTGTTCATATTGAACAAAGAAGTATTAAAAATAACTGTGCTACTTATACATACAAAGGAAATTTCAAAATGAATCTGTTTATGACACTCTAATTAACTTCCCAACTCCTTCAAACATGAAAACAATTTAGTTGAAATTGCGTTTTAGTGCTTTGTGTGCTGAAAATAAGAAGGAAAAATAAATCAATAATCCATTCGATTTATTTTTAAATATAAAAGTTGATAAGCAGTGGTGATACTTGTCCACTGAACAAAAAGACCTGAAGATTTCTGGAGAAAAAAATATATCTGAGAATCAGTCCTAATGAAATGAACAGGGAACAGTTTGCAAATTATCTTGTCATTGCCGATCTTATCGACCACCCTGTAACTACTTTCTTTCATAACTTGCATATTCAAGGTATCTCCTTCTTAAAACAAGATTTATTTGTTTTCAAGAATGCCTTACTTCCGAGTATTATATTATACATATAGCAGCTACATCCCCGGCTCCGTGCCGTATTGAAAAATAATAAAATTGAAAATGCAAACTTAAATTAAAAACAAATTTATTTTTCAATAACAGATCTGATATGCAAACATACATTTATACTGATAAATAACACGTCGCAAAGGGATGTGTTCAAGTGAGTTGTCTTGTTCGTAACGGTAATTTTCCTTCTTGAAAGTCGATTCTAGGATGTAAACTAATATTAAGAATTTAATATATTAGTTAATGTTCTAAGTTCTTAGAACCAAGTTATTATCATTTGAGTAGGTATGTTAAAATCCTAGCTGACAATTGAAAATTCAGTGAGACTTAAAGAGCTCAAGGCACAACTTATTCATATCTAGAGTTAGGAGTCATTTATCCTCTCAAATTTCCTCTTCATTTTTCTCGGAAAGTGATCAAAATATTTAATTACATCTGAAAAGTTTGCTAAGTTTGGTCTTTCAGTACCTCCCGGAAATTCTAATGGAAAATGACACAAAAATATTATTCGAAAAGGGACGTCTCCTGGAGTTTGCATTATTTTGTCCTCTTCGTGTCTTTCATGATACATACCTACTGTATATATTTTAAGTATGACAATATTCAAGGTTTGATAAAAAGGATTTTTTGCTTAACGTATTTAAGCAAAAAATCGCTTGCCATGCGGAAGGTCCCGGGTTCGATCCCCCGTGCCGACAAAAATTTGTATTCTTAATTTGGTTACAATTGTTTGTAAGGGATACCTTTCGGTGCGCTCGTGTTGACCCAGCACCTAATTGGGAAGTATTGTGTCACTTCTCGCCCATCAGAGGGGAGGCATACTACGGGATGGGCAGGCTACAACACAGACCACAAGCGTCTACAGTAGCTCCTGTTTCATGGCTACGAAATGAAAACGGCTATGAAAAAACACTCATCCTTAAAAAAAAAAAAAAAAAAAAACTATCAATCAATAGAAAATCAACGGACGAAACTATAAAGCTGAACTAGGCTGGCTATCTATCATCACATGATGATGATGGAATTAATTCAGGCACAGCATATGTTATAAAATATACATATGTATTTAGTGTAAGAGATAGGAAACCCGACGTCAATGATAGAACAGGAAGGGTATAGGTATTTTTTATTTATTTTATTTATTTATTTACACTTTATTTATTTTTACAAAACAATCATCAACAAGGAAAACAATAATTTAAAAAAAAACTTAGAAATATGTACAGAAATAATAATAATAATAATAAGGATCAATAATAATTACAATTGTTTTGTAACCCGGGGCGAAGTTAATGCCTTAGGCATTCTCTGCCACTTAACCCCGGATACAAAAAAAGAAAAGAAAACTAAAACAAATAAAATAAAACATATATATTTACATTATGATAAAGAAAAAAAAAAAAGGAAACTAAACTGAGGATGGGTAGGTAAGGAAAAGAGGAGAGGGAAAAGACGGGAAGGAGAGAATAAAAAAAAAAAAGGGGGAAGGAGATATATACAATATAAATATATATCTATGTATACAAGAAGAATTATTGACAACAACGAAAATTATCATCCATTTAGTAAGTGTTCCTTTGAATGAATCTTGAAAGATAAACGGTTCTGTATTAATTTCAGATCATCTGGTAACTGATTCCAAAGCCTAATAGAATTGACCACAAAAGATTTGCCCATAAAATCGGTGCGATGAGTTGGAATATGAAGTAAATGAGATCTTGTGTTGTAACGATGGATAGAATGTAAAAATTGATATGAAGAGTGAAGATATGGGGGTGATTTTTCATTCAAGATACGCCACATCAAGCACAAAGTTTGATGGTCTTGTCTCTTATTAACTGGAAGCCACTGAAGAAGTTCTCTCTTACCCGAAACATGATCATATTTTCTTAGTCCATAAACATAACGAACACACATATTCTGAAGCTTTTGAAGTTTATACCGCAAGTCTTGACTCATATTACTGAGAACAATACTTGCGTAATCAATGATAGGAAAAATTAGGGAAGTGCAAAGAAGTCTCTTAGTTTTAAAAGGTAAAAAGCGTTTGAGGCGTTTGAGGGAATGAAAGTTTCGGAAGACATTTTTACTAACCTTGTTAACATGAGAAGACCAAGAAAGATTTGAATCAAATAAAACACCTAAATTTTTAACTGTTTGGGAGAATGGAATAATTTCTGAATTGAATATGATAGGAGGAATTTGTATTTCAGATATACGTTGTAAGAGAGGAGAGGAACCTATTAGAATACATTGAAACTTTCTTGGATTTGGAATTATGCCATGAGAAGTAGTCCAACATTGCAAAGCTTGAAGATCTTCATTTAGTTTATGAATATTTTGAACAATATTATCAACAGATGAATGGATATACAGTTGAAGATCATCAGCATACAAGTGGTAAGAGCTAAATTTTAAAACTGAAGAAATATCATTTATGAAAATTGAAAAAAGTATTGGTCCCAAAATACTACCTTGAGGGACCCCAGCAGACGTGAAATAACTCGAAGAACAGGAATTTTTATGAAAAACAAATTGCTGACGGTCCCTTAAGTATGTACTGAACCACTGAACAACATTGTGCGAGAAATTAAAATATTTAGATAGTTTGACTAGAAGAATATCAAAATCCACCGAGTCAAAAGCTTTACTAAAGTCAGATAGAAGTAACAAAGTAACTTTGGTATTATCCATACCCTTACGGATATCATCTGTTACTTTTATTAGAGCAGTAGTCGTGCTATGACCCGAGCGAAAACCAGATTGATGAGGATTAAACAGAAGATATCTATCACAAAATGTGATCATTTGAAGATGAACAACCTTTTCTAGTACTTTGGATAAAACGGGTAAGAGAGAAATCGGGCGAAAATCATTAAGATTGGTTGGTTTGGAAACTTTGGGAAGAGGAATAATGCGACCAGTTTTCCATTGTGTAGGAAATTTATTAGAAGTTAGAGAATAATTAATGATCTTAGTTAGTGGGTCCACAATGAAATCGAGAATAAGTTTAAGAAATCGAACCGAAAGATCATCAATACCAGATGCATTAGATTTAATACTCATAAAAGCCTTTCTAACATCTGATGAAGAAATTTCTACAAAATTAAACTCAGGATGTGAAGGGTTCGGTTGCGCCATGATACTATCAATTAGATCACGCTTGTGGTTTGGTTGTAATATCGTTGGTGGAGTTGTAAAATGTTTATTCAGATCATCAAGGCTGAATTTAGGATCTAAATGCTTATTTGAAACATCAACATTAATGCCAAGACTTCGAAGAAATTTCCAGAGAGCTCTATCATCCTTACAAGAAGAAATACCCTGTGATATATGAAACTCTCTTGCATCACGGACGGACCTGTTACAACGGTTACGAAGCAATTTAAACTGTTCAAATAATTCATTCGAACGCAAGCGTTTGTATTTACTAAAAATCCAGTCCCTCCGCTTCATAAGTTTCAATATCTCAGGGGTAATCCAAGGTGTAGGAGGATTCTTCACTCTGGCTTTTTTCAGAGGAGCATGTTTATTGAGAAGTCTGGTAACCATTTTTGTAAATAGTTCAATTTTAGCATCAATATCGTTTAATTCAGTCAGACGATTCCATTCACACTCATTTGCATCATTATTCAGATCATCAGTTAAAATATTTCTGAAATCCCTGAACTTGATTCCTCTAAAAGTAAATTTAACTCTACCAATTTGGTAGGCAAGATATATCATATCATGATGTGAGAAACCAGGTGCAGAAATTTGACCAAAATATTTAACTTTTATAGGGGATTTAACAATTGCAAGATCAAGTAAAGTACTACTATTATCTAGATGGTGGGTTGTACTTGACGGTAAAATAGTCATGTTAGTGGATCTAATAATGGTTTTAAAACGTCTAGACAACAAGTTATCAACACTTAAATCGCAATTGAAATCCCCCATAATAATGACATCTTCATAATCAATCAAATAAGTGTTTAGCAAATTTTCAATATCCTCTGAATAAGAAACCTGTGGAGGTCTATATATTACAACCAATAAAAGCTTTTTGTGACAAAATTGAACTTCAAGTGCAATGTACTCTATTTTCCTAGGAATACTTCCATCAGAACATTCGAGTACTGAGAAGTCAATACCACAACGCAAATAAATACCAACACCTCCACATGCTGAGTGTAACCTGTCATTTCTTATCAGGTGATAGCCAGGTATATTAACCAGTGCATCCGGTAAGGATGGCTTTAAAAAAGTTTCTGAGACAAGGATAGCATGAAGAGTAAGGTTACCAAATGTTGCGAGTAAATCAGTGTAATGAGAGACAAGGGATTGTGCGTTGATGTGAGCGGCTCTGAATGAAGATGAATATGGAGTAAGCTGTTGGGTCAAAACATCAGACAATGAAGGAAAGTCACCATCACTGGATAATACTGAACCGTCAGATTCAGACAGGAACACATTACCTGGAAAAATAAATTCATTGCTGTCATTAACTATTTCTATAGACATAAACACGTAAAAAAAAGAAAAAAAAAAAGGGGGGGGGGGGGGGGGAGGAGAAGAAAAAATAAATAAAAGTCCGACGACCAGATAAAAAAAAAAAACAGTTTATACACAAAGTAAATAAAAAAAAATATATATATATACATAATGTATCTGTACATAATATAATAATATTTACATAATGTACATGTACAATTGTACATAATATAATATAATATACATAAAGTATCTGTACATAATATAATAATACATACATAATGTATCTGTACATAAAAAAAAATATATATATAATGTACTTGTACATAATATGTGATATATACTTATATAGGCAATATGCTATCTCAGAAGGAAAACAATCATTAAATAAACAAAACAAAAAAAAAAAAAACAAAAAAAAAAAAAAAAAAATCCATGGTACAAAATTATAAAAAAAAACATGAGATAGACGCTTATTGTATACAAAAAAATATGTGTATATATATATATAAAAAAAAAAGGTGAAAGGGGCAAAAAAAAAAAAAAAAAAAAAAAAAAAAAAAAAAAAACAAAACGAAAAGAAAAGAAAAAAAAAATACTAATTCATCTACATTTTCTTTAGTTGGTTTTGCCTATAGCGACAGGAATCAATGAGGTAGAAGACACAGATGCAGTGGAACCATGGAATGCTGGCTTGGGAGTAGGAAGTTGAGGGAAGCTTGAAGAGTATGATGTAGTCTTTGGTGGTGGAATGGGCTGAATCACGCATTGGTTGTTCAACAGGTCATCAAGTTGGTTCAGCGTAGTAATCTTGTGTTTTTTGTTATGGACCTTCACAATTATCTGCCCATCACTTGTCCATACATTATCATTCCCACAAGAAATCCTTGCTTCTTTTAGCACGTTAGATCTAACTTTCGTTAATGATTCTGTTACACTAAGTTTTAGACCTTTTAATATTTTTTTATTAATAAAAACCAATCTCCTCTGGGCATATGAGCAAAATTTGACTATGATTGGTCGTGCCTTCTGTCGTTTTGGTCCCAATCTGTGTGCTCTATCTATGTGGCATACCTTGATTTCAAGCTTCATTTTCTCTGCAAAAACATTCAAAGCTACTTGTACACAGTCTTCAGAAAATCCCGCCGACTCAGGAACTCCATGCAGCAGAATGCAGTTTCTTCTGCTGTAGGCTTCAAGGTCATCCAATTTATCGTCTTGAATTTGGAGTTGTTTCTTTATACAATTTATCTCATCAGTGACGAAGTCCTTGAAAGAGATGAATAAATTTTCCAAGACTTTCACACATTCTAAGGAAGCAGGGGGCAATGATGAGGGAGAATTTGTTATATTTTTCAGAGCTGATTCGAACTCTGATAGACGCTGTACGAATCCATCCAATTTGAGGAAACCATTATCATTTGACATATTTCTGTTCTTTTTTGAATAAATGGTCGTCGGAATAATTACACTATAATATTAAGTAAGTTTAAAACAAAAAAAACTAAGAACTTCTGAGAACAAATTGACTGAATCTACTGAATTATTTGTAAAACTTTGGAAAAATTGGAAAAAAATTCACGAAATTTACGGAGCAACACTTTTCGGTGCTTACCAATTTATTCAGTTGGCTGATTCAACTGAAGACGATTTGTAACTTAGAATAATTAAAAAAGTGGAACGAAATTTTTAAGTGCTTCAAGAAAGCAAAAAAATTAATAGAAAATACCATGGGAGAAGAAAAAATCAAGTTGAGAGAGAATGTGAAAAGGCAGATTTCACGAGAAAAGAGACAAGAGAAGGAACCACTCGGGAGATTTGTATATTTTTTTACTTATTTTTTTTTATCAAAGCTACCTTTGCAAGGCGATGGAAAAAAGATAACTTTAGTACTATTTCTAGTTTAAAAAAATGATATCCAGTGTACATTGCAAGAGAATGCTGTGGACGATCTATCCATGAAACAAGAATAAAGATAGGAGCTATGCAAAGTGGTACATTAATATGATTCAGTCCATATGGAATCGCCGGGGACCGACCATTTTATTCCTTATAGCTAGGTATTCCACCTAAACAAGTTTGTGTCCGTCATTTATTCAGGCAAAAAAGAATTTGTCTCGCGATATCCACTCGTCGACCTCTTTCAATACCCGCGATTTGACACTCGCGCCTAGATGACCTGACCACATGCAGAGCTTTGAGGAATCATAGATCGTTCCAGTTGCAGAGGTAGTGTGTTCCAAATAGATATTTGGAATAGCCCGAATTCCACATACACAAGTCCATTTCAATTGGGTATTTCAATTCCACATGAACAGGTAGGATTTTGGCTTTCTTGGGTCTAGACCGGCACTTTATTTCCACATAATGTCTGTTTTCGACGTATTAATTATTATCAGAGAGGTAGCTGTTCTTCTACATAATATGCAAAATAGATTATGAGACCAACATACCCAAAAAAATAAACCGTGCACTGGTAGTCAAGTGGTTGACGCGCTAGTCTGGTAATCTAGATAGCGTAGGGATCCGTTAGTTCGAATCCCACCTAGTGCATAAGTTCTTACTCATTAATTTGAGTTTGTGACCATATAATAATAAGACTCTGAGGTTTAGGTGGTAGAAAATGCTTTGAGCATTACCCTCGCCTGGTGATTGATTGATTACCTTCCACTAAAGAGTATTATTATTATTATTATTATAAAAATGAGAAAAACTAGTCACAGGCACTAATGAGCTAATCAGATAAACAGGGGAATTAGAATGTTTATTATCAATTATAATAATAACGTAGGTATAAAAAAAAATTGGATGCAAGTTGGTGTAGTAAACCGTTCTAAGTAATCCAAAGGTCGCGAGTTCGAAACCCAGCCGAAACATGACAAGTTATCCTCCTATTTGCAATATTGACCACATAATAATACGTATTGGGCTTACAAGTTGAATCACGAAACTTATTAGTCCTAGTCCGGCAGTATTATTAAGGTGTGATATTTGTATTATTATTTGTGCTATGTTCTAGTGTGAAATCTGAAACTATCATCACATCTACGACACTGCTTTAATAATCTTTCTCTTAGATTTCATCTCTCAGGTGTCCCTGGGGATGTGTTATTATATTGGTCCCTTTCAGCTATCATAAGCCTGGGATTTACTTTTAGCTTTCAATCTGGATCTTTTCCTTTTCAAAATCCATCTAGTTCTGACTCTCACGAGGAAATTGTATATTGGATGCACATGAGACATGAGGATATTATAGTTGGGTCTTTCATTGGTTCCGTTTTGTAATATTGGTGAGGGCTATTACGGAGCGAGGCAGGATAGGATTTGTGTAGGATGAAAACGGGATTTTACAGGGATTAAAGTATACCTTTCTCAATAAAAGCACAGAGTTCATTTTGAAAGACCACGGAATATTAAACATCTCTCTTGGAAATATGTTCATTATTAAAGTAATTGTACCAATCACTTCACGGAGTAGTACGGAGTTTCTTTAGGATTCATTCCTGTCAAAATATGTTGCTTTACAAACGGAAAACTAACAATTGGTGTAAGTCAACAAAAAAAATTACATGTTGTAAACAGGGTGTAACAAAAACGCATGTCAATACTGAAACCACATGTTCTAGAGACCATTTTATGGGGGGTTCATTATTTAACAAAAATGAACATTTGCCTTCCTTTCTGGAGACACGTCCCCAAAGTTAAAAAATCTGGTGTAAACATCACACGACTTTCCTTATCCCCCAAAAAGAAGTCGAATTCCGCCACTGGTGACTCAACGGTAACGGATAGTTAAAAATCAGTGCCAAATTCGTAATCAGCACCTTAAAATCATTGGATTTGATATGTCGCAACCCCCATCTGGGGTAAATAATAAAAAAGTTAGTCCAAGCGGGTCCCCCCAAAATACCGGTAAATTGAGGCCGGGTTCCAAAAAGTTCAAGATATCAAAAAAATGATAAGAATAGACCCCTATTATTTTTTTAATCCGAGAAAATGTTGTTCTCTAACTTTTTTTGTATCTTTAACCAATTTAAAGAAGCGGCGCTTGCGGCTAATATTTGCGGCCCTGCGGCCGCAGAATGCGGCCGATTTCAACCAAAAGTTTCATGGTTTGTCTGGTGTATAAAATGAATTACCATACCAAATTTCAAGTCTCTAGCTCTTACCGTTCTCGAGATATCCTGTTTACACACACACACACAGACAGACAGACAGACGCACGGACCAATGGCTGAAAACAACTTTTTTGGTATCCTGAGGCTATGATTCGTCCAGAAATGTGAAAAACTGGGTAGGTCAAATTTTCGACGAATACAATACTTTCCTTATTATAGATAAGGAAAGTAATAAAAAAGTTGTTGAATATATTTTCAGAGCTGTAGTTTAAGACTACTGTCATTAGGGTAATGTCAAAAGACTACTGTCATAAGGCTCATTTTATGTGATTTCAGTCCGGTAAGAGAAACTAGGCGAGTAGAGTTAGCTTATAGGGTCAAAGTTTTTTGATTTTTTTCAACAAAAATTAAACATTTCTGTTTGAAAAACTCCTTGTTAAAAATTATGTGCGTGTTGCGGGTCATCGCCCGTGCGCAATTAGTAACTAGGCCTTTTCAATCTCCAAAAGAGTTTTAAGAACTTCAATAGAGGTGGACCCCCTACAGACGCGTCTAAAAACTTTCAATCAATATGAAAGTCATGTAGGATTAATAGAATCATTAATTTATGCAAGTACACAAAATACAATTTAAATTTTTAAGAGCTTTAATTGTACAAGATCTTGATACCATTTCTCGGATTTTTTTAAGGGAAAGAATCCGATCTAAATTGTACCAAGGAATATCCTTCTGAACAATGGTCGATACATTAATTTACACCCTGTATAATAATAAATAAATAAATAAAATTGTGGCAGTCCAGCGTGGAAATGCCTCGAGCCTGGTAGGCACCATGTGTCGGGATAAAGATACAGTTAAATTAAACATGAAAAAAAAGAAGACAATACTATTTGCTGCAATCCACCACATACTGAAAAGTACATTGGATTGCAGTAACTATTAAATATTAAATGAAGGATATGTATGAATATTAAAATAAAATATAATAAAGTTATTGAGAAAAAAAAATCATGCCCGTAATTTTATAAGTTACTCGATTAATTTATGAACACTATGAACCACGAATGAACTCACCCTGATAAGTGCGGTTCCACATGCGCCTGGTGATAGCAGATCCGTCAGACTGGCTGCCGCCCATGGCTATGGTCTCGTTCAGAGCTATCGAGTACAGAATGACGGCATCATAGAAAGCCGTCACAAACGTAGACACGGACTCGTTGCCGAAAGTGAAGTTGTATTTCTCCTTAGCAACTCTCTTCACCTGGAGACAAGAGCGAGGAAAATGGTTTTAATCCATGGTGCTACTTAGTATAGTATAGTATATTTATTGTTCATTAGACATTGAAAAATGTATAAAACATTGTCACCCTATCTAACTTATGGACTAACTTATGACTAAGAAAAAAAAAAAAAAAAAAAAAAAAAAATGGGTACGATAGGGAAACTAAAACAAATATATACCCCTCTAAAATAGATATTATCACAATTATTTTTTTTTTGCATATTAAAGAAAAATATATTTACTTTAAACTTTTAATACGATTCTTCTCAAAACCACAAAACATGTTGTTTAGTGTTGCATAACATTAAAATAGGACACTGATAAATAAATAAATTCATAAGCACATCAGCTCCAATTCGAATCTCCGGCTGGGTAGAATTCTCAAAAACCCCTCTTAACTGGACAAGATACACTTTTTTCTCTCAGGATTAGATACACATAGACCATTTACATTTCAATATCTCTGACCTCTGTCCATTAAAATTGGTAAAATAAAAAGTATCCATTGTTGAATAATGTTTGATACATAAACCTCAGCATCTCTAGTTCATACATACTATGCAATACTTTATGGGTACTCCGTACTTCATAATAAGCTATAGATAAACATAAAATCTTTGGGGAAAGCTTTCTAAAAAATTTAGCGCAACTTTTAGCATATTTCTTTGGTTTTTGCTTGTGGCGTATATTTCTTCATAAAAAAACTTCAAAGTTCTTTCCTTAACGAAACTTTTTACCTGAATTTTAAGTTTTTTCTTTGTTTCAAGTCGAAAAAGGAGATAGCTTTTGTTTTTAATCAACTAGCTGATAGGAGTTTGTACTTTTTTATACATACTAAAGGAACCTTGATTTTGATAAATTATATCTTAAAACACAGTAATACCCCATTCTAAACACTAGGTAACTAACATTATTTTACCTAGAACTACGATAATTTATATTGATCAACAATCTACTACTACCAAGTAAACAAGTTGGTCGTTGGAAAATGTTTTTCAAGAGAATTCAACATAACCCAGACAGCACAGTCAACTGGATGTATACCATACTGTTAGGTGGAAAAAGTCTACTTGCCCACCTGGAAATCAGCTGGAGTTTTCCACCTTCCACCTGACCTCCACCTGGAAATCAACTGGAAATGAACTGGAAAGTAACCCAACTTTTAACTGGAAGTCAGTTGCCCAAAGTCAACTGGATTTGTTCCACTTATTTCCAGCTACTAGTAGCGCTCTCTAGTGGATGGGATAAGAAGTCACTACCCCAATGCTTACATACCTATTTACCTATACTGTACATTATCCTACATAATAATTAAATGCTACGCTCTTGGTTTTGAGGTCGTGGGTTCGAATCCCATTATATGCATTTTTTTGCAAAAAAAAAATAATAATAATAATAGTAATAAAAATACTAGAAACAAATGTATATTAGGCATAAATTCAATTTAAGTTATTTTATTTAGAGGCCATACATTCAAATCTCATGAAGAATATTTTTTTTGTATAAAAATAAAGTAATAAATTTTAAATAGGTTTTTTTAACATATCAATTTTGAGTATAATTTTTTTATATAGAAATTTGGAAAGAAAAAGAAAATAACTAATCTGTTTTAAACAACACAATTCAAATAAGACTCTTTAACATTATTATATTTTTACAATAAAAGTGTTTATTATTAAAAAAATTGTCCCAAATGTGTAAAATGCACTATCAAATTTCCACCATGTCACAAGACCTTGTACCAATGTATCACAAGTATTTGCTAAGTAGGTATAATCTCTATACATATATAAAACTCAAAGTTGTGCATGTCTGGCTGACTATGTCCTCTTGGGGTTACAATACCAAATGGTACTCTCACTGAGAGTTCACCCCCCCTAAGCCACCTTCAACATACTAGAAAATTATCAAAATTAAAATATCTAATACAATTTTCAAGTGCACTGGTAATCAAGTGGTTAACGCGCTAGTCAGATAATCAACCTAGCGTAGGGTTCCGTTGTTTCAAAATTTTCCTCAATATGGTTGTGACCACATAATAATAAGACTCTGAGGGTTAGGTGGTAGAAAATGCTTTGAGCATAACCTTTAACCTTACCTGGTGGTTACCTTCCAATTAAAAGTGTTATTATTATTTTTATTGGGAAACTGGCCATGAGAAAAACCCTTAATGGTGACAAAATGCCAGGTTTTAGCTAGTATAGAAATAAAATAATGATATCCAATTATAAAATATGCTCATAACATGTACATAATCACAATAAAGTAATAATACTATGTAAATTAAAATATATTTCTTTTGTGAAACCAAAAATAACAAAGAAATAAATTAATAGCCAGCAGAAAATGAAGATGGGGCATGGAGTACATCAGTTTTCATGAAATTGCAAAAGTTAAGCAATGTCTAACGTGGTGGAACATGGATTAGTGAATGTTTTTATGTATATGTAATCCTTCATGACAATTTATATACTGCTGTGGCTAATTAGAATTGCTGGGTTGTTTGCTTTGAGAATTATTACCAAAAAAACATTGTTATACTTAAATTAAAACAAAATTGACTTGTTAAGACTAGTGAAATTATAAAACACAATAGTGTGGAACACTTTTTTTAAATAGAAATAAAATTAACTCAAAATTTAAGGGGCTTCATAGTAATAAGGTGGTAGAGTAGGTAGAGAGAACACAATAGTTATTATTGTTATTATGAACAGTGCACAGTAAATTGGCCAATTAATTTTAAATCAAGTAATCAGGAAGCATGTCACAAAGTAAACATCATTTTTTAGTGTGGCAGAACCACCTATGAGTGAAATATTCATTTTATAATAATATGTACGTATTGTACATCTAAATAAAATCCATAGAGTGAAAAATTTCACTATCTAGCACTATGCATTCAGCTGTTTCTTTGCTTGAACCAGAACCTTTTTTTTAGCCAACCTATGGTCAAGAGATCTTTAGCAAAAAAAATTCTGTTTCCCTTAACACATGAGACTAGCATTCATGGTCCTACTTTGGCTTGGCTAGGCTAGGTGAGATTAATATGGGTAGCTGGTATGATTCCAAGTGAACTGAAGGTGTTAATCCCATTGTATTAGTCCAGGAACAGCAGAGTGCAGAAAGTTCATTAGGGTCCAAGTGGATGTCTCTAGAAATGGATGGTTATTGTCAGATGAAAAAGGTGATCCAGTATCAACTGTTTCTTGTCCTTTCCTTTTCTTCTGTCACGATTCACGATTTAGACAAACTAAAGAGCTATTTTTTGAAACATCTCGAAAGCAAATTTGGAGTTCAGAAATGACAAAGTAAACACTTTCAGTAGTTATAAAAAAAATGTTCAAAACTAATTAAACTATAATTTGTATTTAAAATATGTTCAAATAAATGAAATACCTATTTTTTAAGAGAATTATTAATTATTTAAAACAATTCACAATTTGTCACAAAAATATCACAATTTCTGAATTTCCTTCAACAAAGGACGAGTTTTATCTCAACACTTCCAGTAGTTATAAAAAAGATCAAAACTAATTAAAATGATATTTGTATTTAAAAATGTTCAAAACTAAATGAAATACCTAATATTTAAAAGAATTATTAATTATTTAAAACAATTTACAATCACCAATATCACAATTTCTGAAATTAAGAAAGATCAAAGATGGCGTCTTCAACAAAGGACGCGTTTTATGTAAACTGGAAAAATATGGAACATTTCCAGCTGACTGGTCAACTGACTAAATTCTACTCATGTCCTAGCTGGACTGAGTCGTTATATTTCCAGCTGACTGCCCAGGTGACTGAGTCTAGATGGATTTTTGTTGGAAATATCCAGGTGCCTGGTCAACTGATTAAATCTATAATGGAAAAATCCAGCTGTCGGGACAGTTGGAGGTCCAGTTGACTTTATACACCTGGATATTTCCACCTCAAATCCAGACTGGAAGTCACCTTCCGTGCTGTCTGGGAATCGCATTAATTAATGGTTAAGAAATGCAGGACTGTTGATTTTTTACGTAGGTATTTATTTATTTTTCAGTCGAATCGCGTCAAAGTCTGTCGGTGATAAATAAAATAATTGAGATGATGACATTTTTAGCCTTAGATGTGAGATGACAATGCAAATATTTATAAAAACGGGCTGCAAAATACACAAGTTATAATTATAAATTTCCTTCTGCTATACCAACAATAAATATACATAAAATGCTAATCGTCTTCCTGTACATAATATATGTATGTATGGTTAAAATAAAGCACACCAACTTCAGAAAACAAAACGAATTAGTTTAATATAATTATATTTTCCATACTTATGGAAACCATTGTTTGTGTTGACTCACATTAATTAATTATTGAGAACAAAAAAAAATCCATCCTATACAGGGTGTCCCACCAAACTTGGACACCTCAAATTACTCGGCCCCTGAAAGAGTTTTTGAAAAATAAAAAAATCTAGGGTACATGTGCTAATTATGCGGTTTCAGTTTTGAATTTTTTTTTATACAGGGTGGTTCAAAAGTCAGAAATTGAGGTGTCAACTTTCGATTTTTAAATGGATCGACCTGAATTTTATTTGATATTTTTACTTCTAAATGGTTCCTGAGTACTTTTTTAAACAAAAATTTTACATACAGGGTGGTTTTTTTTCGACCAATTTTTTTTCTAAATCTCGAATAACTCAAGTTCGTTTAATTTTTTCGATAACAAGAATAGAATGTGTTTGTGTAATGAATACACGCACTTTCAATTGGCATCAAAAATTTTTATACAGGGTGGTTCACAAGTGAAAAATTGACTTGATTTTTTTCAAAACCGAGTTTTTTTAATTTTTTATTTAGGATTAATAATTCTCGTCTAATTTTACACATTTTTCGTTAGTCATATCGAAAAACAAAACTAAAGTGTTGTACAGGGTGAGACATAATTTTTTTGTAACACCCTGTATATGGGCAGTCAAAGAGACGCAAAATTAAATATAAAGACTAAATATGCAAGAAAAACTTTGATTTTTAATTAAACTAAAAAGTTATGGTGTTTTAACTAATATTGTCGCATGGACCACCCTGTAGATATTTTCTTAAACCATCATATGGGTAGTCAAAACTGTCTAAAATTCAACGAGGAGTCCAAATCTGAAAGAAAAAAAAATGAATTCAAAAAGCCATGCTCAATTTTGTGTCTACACCTACCTACTTTTTATTTCAAGTTTTAAAATCATTCAGTGTGGACACCAAATTGAAAATGGCTTCAAATTAGTGTTTTTTACTTGTTTTTCCCACATGATTCGAAATGTTCGTTGAATTTTATACAACTTAGAGTACCTACGTGATAGTTTAAGAAAATATCTACAGAGTGGTCCATGCGACAATATTAGTTAAAACACCATAACTTTTTAGTTTAATTAAAAATCAAAGTTTTTCTTGCATATTTAGTCTTTATATTTTATTTTGCGTCTCTTTGACTGCCCATATACAGGGTGTTACAAAAAAATTATGTCTCACCCTGTACAACACTTTAGTTTTGTTTTTCGATATGACTAACGAAAAATGTGTAAAATTAGACGAGAATTATTAATCCTAAATAAAAAATTTAAAAAACTCGGTTTTAAAAAAAATCAAGTCATTATTTCACTTGTAAACCACCCTGTATAAAAATTTTTGATGCCAATTGAAAGTGTGTGTATTCATTACACAAACACATTCTATTCTTGTTATCGAAAAAAATAACCGAACTTGAGTTATTCAAGATTTAGAAAAAAAATTGGTCGAAAAAAAACCCACCCTGTATGTAAAATTTTTGTTTAAAAAAGTACTCAAGAACCATTTAGAAGTAAAAATATCAAATAAAATTCAGGTCGATCCATTTAAAAATCGAAAGTTGACACCTCAATTTCTGACTTTTGAACCACCCTGTATAAAAAAAAATTCAAAACTGAAACCGCATAATTAGCACATGTACCCTAGATTTTTTTATTTTTCAAAAACTCTTTCAGGGGCCGAGTAATTTGAGGTGTCCAAGTTTGGTGGGACACCCTGTATATTGCATCTTAATCGCTTGATACCAAGCGATTAAGAGCTTGAATCTTCTTCAAAGGCCCAGCACTTTTTATACAGCCTACATGCCACATTTCAAGGGTGCTATTAAGTCGTTGAAATATGAATAGTAGAAATAGCATGGACGAAGAAAAAAAGCAAACATAGAGATCTGAACATGAGGGGGAATGAAAACATCTGAGAACCTATCTATACATACACAAAAGAGAATTGTAGAAAAAATATCCAAAGAAAATACAGAAAAATGAAAGAGACATGTTTCAAAACTCAATGTTATGGAAGAGCTAGAGAGCGTTTATGTAAAGAAATATGAAGAGGGGTACGTGGGAGGGTAGGGGGTAAAGCTACAGGCTGAAACTATGTATGCATATTGCGTACATACCTTTCTGTTAATTTTTTTTGAACAATTCTTAGATTGAAAATAGTATCTGAAAGGAGAGATTACAGAAATTGCTGATTGATTGCAGGTGCAACTTCATGTGAAATTAATGACTGAAGTTTATATTTTCTGCACGTGACGGGGATTTGTAAAATGAACTTGGCAACACTGAAGAGTCATGGTATTGACATGACATGCTCAAAACATAGATTTAGAATAATAGATATCGCACAGTTGACATAAAAGTGAAGTCGATTTTGAGAGAGAGATTGAGAGCACTCTGGTGAGCATTTTGGGCGCTATGAGGGCAAAACATTGGAAATTTTACATTGGTTCTTATGGAAAAACCCGACCCTTTTGTAGTTTCCGAATTTATTAATTTTCTTTTCTCTCTATAATTTTACGCGAGTTTATTTTTTGAAATCTCCACTTTCTAATCTTCAAGATGGTAAACTTTTGCTGCGCGTATGGCTGTACCAACCGATATAATAAGAATTGTGAAATACATTTCCACAAGTAAGTAGTCTTAAAATTCTAGTACTTTTGATTATTCCCAAGGAAATACGATAAATTGAACTTAATTTACCTTTCAATGTATTTTAATCATTGTTTGGGTAGTCACCGTGGCAGAGTGAGGTAGCGCGCTAGGCATTGCACACACGGTGACCTGGGTTCGATCCCCACCGGGGCAGGAATTTTTCTGCTCTGTACTCATACCTCGTAAGGAAAAATGAGTAGTTACTTGTATGAGTAACGACCAGTGGCGGCATTACCAGAGTAAAAAGAAATTAATGTCATAGAATAAATCGAAATGTAAAGAAGGCTCTTAGTAATGCTGCGTTACCCACAAAAATTGTGAAGAGGCCTTGTGCTTCACCACAAATAAAACAATACATACATAATCATAGTTTGGGGTATTAAATAGTCATAAAACGATTTATAAGCATAAAAATATCCAGAAGCTATCTTGTTAGAGGATTTTAACCACCCTCTGGAGTGGTATGAACGTCTTACTCCATTGTAAAGGTCTCAGGTAGTATAATAATAGAGTAAATCCTTCGTAAAAATATCGTGGACTGATAACGATAGCTGATAGTGATAAAAGTAAAACGTAAAAATCAGTTTCAATTACTATTATTTAAATTTTCCCGCGAAAAAATATCGAAAATGAGAGGCTTAAACATTTGGCAATATTTCGACAATGAAAATATAAACGACGAAAAAAATACTGAAAAAGGCGTAGAAAAGACCATATAACCGATTTTTTTTCGAGAAGTTTTCATGAAATTGTATGGTTTGATCAGTAATGAAAGACGAAAATCGCTAAAATTACATTGCGAGCATAGGGAATTCGGTTTTTTTTGCCCTTACGGGCTCACGGCAACGCTGTGAGCCTTGGCTTCAGCTGTGATTACACAGCTGAAGCCAAGGCTTTCTGAAACTGAAACAACTCCCTATGTTCCCTGTGTAATCACACAGGGAACTTGGCTTCAGCTGTGATTACACAGGGAACATAGGGAGTTGTTTATCTATTATTTTAAAATCTATGGCTCAAAAGAGCCATCCCACATTTTACCATTCGCAAGGAGGGAGGACCGTTTTTGAAAAATAAATGTAGGTAGATATGAATTTTTAGCTATAGCTAGTTTTGATTCGTATTTATTACTAATTAAAATCTCCAAAACTACTCGACGAGTTCATGATAGCTAAATAAATAGATAGCTCACCTCAGAGGAGAAATTCCGGTAAGCCTCGTTGTTTGGAGTTCGGGCAGTTACCGTAAGGAGCGCCGTGTACGCTTTCCTGGCCCTTTCATTCCTAATGTCCGTGTCATTGTGGACATGCCATGGGGTCAAGGATGCTGCGTTCATACTGAGAAGCAAAAGAAATTCGAATGTTAGGTTTTGATAGAGTGAAATAAAATACGTAGATTGACCTACATTAGTAAGTAACAGAATGATATTACCTATAATAAGAAGAAATAGGAATTGAGGTTATAAACGAGGTAATCAGCGAGTCTGATTAGAGGAGTTGATGAAAAATGCAGAAAATATAGAAGGGGAAAAAGAAGACGATGCAGCACTATAATGAGTCACAGACACAGGGTACAGAAGGAACCCTCTGCAATCTGCATACTAAGTGCTACTCAAGCAAATAAAACCGTATCTAACCTCTACAGGCCACTTTGCTAGGTCTCAGTCTCACATAACGATAAGCTTTTCATAAGCAGAAAAGGTCACGTGAATTGGGGATAGAGCAATTTTTCCCTGTTCAAGAGGTAAAGAACCCTTTCCTAACGGCAGGCAAAATATATGTATATCTTTATGGAACTTGTAAATTGTGCTCGAGAGTTGTGTAGGTGTGAGAGAGGGAGATCATGAGCTGATACTATTTTTGTACCTCTATATTAGCTGAGTCAGTTTGTATTATGATTATACAGGGTGTCCACGGGTTATCTCTTTAACTATATTCCGTCAAAACATTTTATTTTTCTCCAAAAATCTTCTTATATTGAGTTATTTGAGTTTCAGTTTTTTTTACATAACAAAGTAGGGAAATATTCCAAGAATAAAAGTTCCCCAATATTTCGGGACAGTCGTAAATATTTTGGAATAGACCCTGAATATCCACAATCAAAATTTAAATGAGATGGTTATTTCAGACCAAAATTGAGACAAAAAGTGAACGAAGTTTGTATGTAACATTTGAGGTATAAATGGCAATGGGTGTAAGTGTGAATTCTTCCTTACATCTAGTTCACTCGAGAAGGAGATTTACCCTCTAATCGCTTTACCCTCACTCACATTTTACTCATACAGTCATAACGAGGCAGATTGGCAAGTTACAAAATATAATAACTTTGTTACTCTCATGACTACCAAAGTAATGAAAGTTTTAGAACTAGCTCTTTTCATGTTGAACAAAATCATTATGCAATAATATCTACCTGCTGAAAAGTTCTATGTTGAAGAAAACATATTCTCCGCTGTCTATCATTTGGAGTTCTTCTGCCGCTAGTAGGATCTCACGCACTGTTTGAGGATTCGCACAGAGTACCACAACTGAAACAAACAGGAGTCCATCATTAAAATAATTCATGATTGATAAAATGACCGACGTAGCGTTGAAGGGAATGCAAAATCTTAATATGCATGTGTGTATGTTTTTCTGGTAAATATTAAAAAAACTCGAAATGTTTTTAGAAAATGTTTGTGCTTTTGCCTTGAAGACAACACAGCCTTGAAGATCTCGGACTGAGAAACGTATTTAAAAATATAGGAAAATCGAGTAAAATAAATAAAGACTAAATTTAGAGAAAAGTAATAATTAAAAGGTGTCACAAAGTTATCAAATTGCAGAGATCCCTGTAGTGAGGCTTGTGTGAAAAGTTAAAGCAGAAGTGATAAGTGTCAAATGAACAAATAAGGAAACACAAAAGATATAACTTCCTGGAAAGCTGACTTATACATATTGAAAAAGTTAAATTCGATTTAAATATTATAAGATTTAAAAGAAAGTTGAATATATCCTTAAAATACCGGTTTCATTTTTTTTTTTTTACCAGTACGATAACACTCTGAGTTACAACTGCTATCTCCATAAAATTCATGAATAGTACCTGAAATTTGAGAAAGTTTATCTTATCCTAGCTTTATTTTATCACATACATACACAGCACACACAGTTCTAAATTAATTTGACATGTGAATGGCGGTACCAGATCTTGATACGATTTTTCTGTGTATAGCAGATACCAGATCTCCTAGGATACAAGAGATTTTCTTTTTACTCGTGCATATTTCACACTCTGTATACACTATATTTGCTGAACTTGATTAAACTGTCAAAGCAAGAACGAATAGAGGCTTCGGGAAAAGTTAGTTTGGACAAAAATATGAACACAATAAAGTTGACATAAGTTATTAAAAAGTTGAGACATTGAAAGAGACTTAATGAAAGCAACACACAAAAGCTGGCCAAGACAAGAACAATAGAGCTGAGCCCATTGGGTTAGTGAAAGCAAATATTATTAGTTTGTTGAATCAAATAAAAATAATTAAATAAAATTATATAGAAAATATAAGATGAAAAAAATAGGTATATAACCGACACTTTCTTGAAAATATGGAATTCAAAAGAGCCCTTCTTATCCTTTGTCTTATTCTTATGTTATTTATATGTCATGTAACATAACATATAAATAATATATAGCTCATCTCATATGTTAACTTCAAAATCCAGAGATTATCGTTAAGACATAGAGCTCTATTTTCACCTACTCCTCACACAACAAATATCGGAAATAATAGACCTTTTAACAGATCCATGAGATTGTCCAACCTCATTACCTCGCCCCCGTTTGATATGGATTTCTTTTCAACATCATCAGACAACCTAAGACTTAAGCTTTCCGCTCTGTCCACCTTACACCAGACCTGAGAGTGTTCTTCTTTCTTTTAGTATTAAGTACATTAATTTAACGTTTACTTTTATTTATTTTTTAAATATTTTGTGTTATTGATTCTTTTAAATTGTATTTTTGATAGGTTAAATTAGGGTCTTAATTTAATTGTATAATGGGTAGCTCCCGTCAATTTACTAAATGAATAAATATATACAATATAAACTGTCGAACTAAAGCCGGCTACACACGTAAATGCATGCATGGCAGGCATACATGAGAAGGCATGCCGGTTGAAAATTCAATTATTCAACCGACGGTTGCCTCACCGTGTGTGGCGAGTTCATGCACAGGTGTTAGGGCTCCGCCTGTTGACAGGCATGCAATGGCCTATAACAAAGAGGAAACAGGGCCCTAGTCGACACGGACATAAGTGATATACAAGTCATACAATACAGTCATCTCGCAACACTTCTAACTTTTCACTCCATAAAATTCCCACCTCTATTGGTATATCATTCGAAAACAGAAAAGAAAGAATGTAGAAATTAACGTTAGAGGGAGAGAGAAATTCGAGAGAGTAAAAGAAAAACGAATATGTGAGTAAGGGGATATAAGTGTGAAAGTGAGTATTGAAAGTGAATGTGGGTGTCAAAGAAAATGAGATAGGATAAGTGAGAGGGGTGGGAAGACACAGGGAGGGAGGATGAGAGAAGAGAGACAACGTGTTGGAATAACATGTGGTGGGCATTTGAAACAACACATATGGTCATAGGTATGAGCCATCAACTAAAGTACTATTAAGTAAAATTATATTTGTCCACAGTAGAACAGTTGATGTCACAGGCGTTTGATTATCAGGCAAAATCAGATGTAAAGCCGAGCAGTCAGAGAGGAGCCTAGTGACAAGAACAATGTAAAGGTCTTACGAGTTTCTTTCGGTTCAAATTACTGGTAAGATAACCTTCTACTTTATTTTCAATTTATCCTAGATAGAAATGCCTATCAACTGATAAAAAAAATGGCTCTTAATTACTTACATATATCAATATGTTACCAGTGCCTATCAAAACAAATAACTACTCACTTTTCCTCGCGAGGTACCAGTTGACATAAAGGTGTTCAAGTTTTTTTTATATATATAGATGCTAGAATCAGCTCCAGGAGTCCATCCTAAGACTAAAATATCTTCGGCAATTTTTTCAAAAAATGAAAAAAAAAATCACTCGTAATAAAAGTTTTGCCTAAAAAAAAATTGAACTTGTTAAAAGAAGTGATAATGGTTTTCATGTCTTTGTGTATGATAATTATTTAGTAAATTTCATAAGTAAATAACCAATACCTAACATTTTGCACCTGTATTCAAAACTGAGTTATTTATTTGATTGTATCTCCGTTAGTCGGCATTTTTCGAAAAATGGTCTGAAAACATTTTAATATTAAAGTATCCCCTAGAATTGATTTTGAAAATTCCTATAAAAAAACATGCACACCTTGTATAATATCCGATGTACATAGTTAGTAAAAAATTATCTTTTTTTTAAGTGGGGTTTAACGTCGCTTTCAACTGCCATGGTCATCATATCACGACGGGGGTTTTACCCTCCATTCGCAGGAAACTCACAAACCTGCTACTCACATTGACCTCACCCAGCCTGAGTGGGGCCGGGAAAAGCCAGCGTCACGAGAATTAGAATTTGAATGGTCACCCATCCAAGTCTTAACCTCGCTGGATGTCGCTTAACTTCGGTGTTCTGAAGGGAACCGGTGTATTCAACATGCCATCGACGCTGGCTAAAAAATTATCTACTCGGCCAGTTAGATAATTTCTTTGAAGCAAGTTGAGCGTGGCTGCTCCATCACCGTGAAACTGTTTTGCGGAAAACACTTCAGAGACACCAGGAAGGAAATTTTCGATATCTTTAACCATTTGGGCTAAGCTAGGGGTAACAGACAACCCCTCATAGAAACTATGTAGTTTGTATACATTATGTTTACATAAAAGAGCAGGGATCTCATATCGTCAATGGTAATTTTCACGTAATGTTTTCGACGAAAATAATATAATTAGTGACTCCACAGAGAATTCTGCTTGAGAGTCTTGAAACAAAAATTAATGTCTTTTTCCTTGCCTTTAACAAACGAGTACATGTGTATCGTGTATGTATAGGCCCTAAAATCTACGTACATGTACTACATAGTACCAATGTATATTACATATGGGTATAACTATAAGGATTATATAGTTATGTGCTAAAGCTGTAAAAGTTTGTTATTTGTTAAAGTTTAACACTCGGAATACAGGGTGGATATTGAAGAGAAAAAACGTTGAATCTAAGATCATTTTACATTGCTGTGATTAATTTAATGATTAATTGTTGTGAATTTAATAAATAAGGTATTTTTCCTTTATTACTTTCTACTAGCTATAAGGTATGGAAAGTACTGATTCTTTTTTTTTTCTTGTTGAAAATTGGTTGCTACATCCTACTTTTAGAATATTGGTTGCTCTATCCTACTTTTAGAATATTGGTTCCTCCATCCTCCATTCAGAGATAATTAATGAGTCAAATAATATGATTTGTATAAAATACTTCCAATTTCAGAACCATGATTTAAGTACGGGTCAAAGCGTATAAATAACAAAAGAAATAGGAAAAACAATATGGCCAAACCGTGCATCCGGTTCTGACTAGTACTGAAGAGAAAACAGTCAGCATGAAGATAACATGCATGCTGAGTGTCATGCTGCACATGGTCTATATGACTCACGCTGACGCTGATTGGCTGGGTGCTAACCGTGAGTAAAAATAAGTTCTTATAACTTTAAATAGATGTAATAAAATTATGGTGGTCTTTGGGGGGGGGGGGGGGGGGGGGGAAACATAAAAATTGGTGGTCTAAATTTTTTGGTTGAATGTATGGCCTTCCTCTATTATCCATGGACTTCAAAATGGAGATGGAAATTAGTAAATAGAAACATTACTGTTAATTTTCATCAAGACACTTGTCTTCAATTCGGTAGTTTTCAGAAAAATATAAAGACATTATTTATTTAGAAGCAGATTTTTTATGCATTTTTTTTTTTTTTTTTTTTTTAATTACTGTTTCTGCTCATAGATATTACTCGGTTTAACTTGGTTGGTTAAAATCTTTTTAAGAGTCAAATATTTTTCAATTCAAGAATTCCTAATCCAGCACAATGGTACTCCAACTCCCAACGAAATAAAACTTAAAATTGTTTTTCAACAATTTGAACCTATTCAAACAAACCACCAACAAAATCTAATTAAAGTCACACAAAAGACGGATACATTTTTTTTCAGTCTATATCTCATTATTATTGTATCTTCTTCATCTCTCAGTCTTTGCTGCTTCTCTCTCCATCTTCAAACTCTTTCATATTTTCTGCATTCGTAGAATTGCAGCATTTCTTCACGCTCTAATGAATAACATTATTATTGTTTGTGCAGAACTGGAGAACAGAGACAAGAGAGACTGTTTGCAGAACGATGCAGTTGACACGAAGCTGGTTGGGGGAAATCCAGGCAATCAGAATGGAGACAGCGACAGCCTCTTGATGAAACTTCTGAGGCGAGTGAAGCGGGAGCCGAAACAGAGCAAGAAGAAGATGAAGCAGATCCGGAAAGATCTCCTCAAGAGGGGTCTGCCCCCTCGCTCCACACCCACGTGCAGCTACCTGTACAAGTATGACCCGGACCACCTGCTGTACCTGCCCTGGCCCCACGTGTACCATGACAGGGCCGTCAAGGTAAACAGCATCGGACGGAGGAAGCTGACCATGCGGCACGGGTCCACCCTCAACAAAACCATGGTCACCTTCTTCACAATCAACCAGAGGAGGAGGAAGTACTTTGGCACACGCAAAGTCAACCTGAAGCAGCGCGGGCGGAACAACCGCTTCCTGGTGGACTAGAAACAGAAAGGTGGAATGTTAATATCCT
Organism: Bactericera cockerelli; assembly: GCA_024516035.1. Lineage (NCBI taxonomy): Eukaryota > Metazoa > Arthropoda > Insecta > Hemiptera > Triozidae > Bactericera > Bactericera cockerelli. The sequence continues at coordinate 24,473,789 of CM044958.1, forward strand.
CTGTACGGCATGTCTTTCTATTTTTCCATTTGAAACTTTGATCCAGCTGACAAACCCATCGAATAACTCATGTATATTTTGGCATAAAGTAATTGTTATATTAAAATTATAAATAAAATTATATATTATTTTGATCGCTTCAAATTTGTTTCTGAAGAAACCTATGTATATAAAATGTGCTAGCAAAGTTTGTTATCCTTACGTACTTAAAAAAGATGATAAACAATTGTATTGCGCTAAGAAACACCCTGGAAGAGTGTAAATAGTACTTCAAGTAATGATAGTAATAAGACTCAGAGGAAATAATATTTAATGACAGCAGAGCAAACTTGCAAGATAATCATTTTTCTGCTCCTTTTCTCTCTTGATGAAAGAAGCGTACCTAACAAAAGAGGAAAAAATGCCTCATTAAAAGTTAGAGCGCGGAAACTTTATCTTTGACATAACAGTTTTTTATTATCATTTATTAAGATAAAATTTGCTTGATAATTGTTTCCTTTTGCTGATTTTTTATTGAATAATGCAAGAAGAAAAATTGAAACTTTGCTGACTGTTAATATTCTGTAATAAAATTTACAGATCAGCGTTTCCTGGTTCGGAGAGAATAAAACTGACTTTCTAGTTTGCTATTTTGTAGATTTGTGAATAAAAGTTAAAAAAAATAATAATAATAAATTTGGAAAATTCTATGTATGTGGTTTCTCTGACTAGTTATAATCACAGCTTCAGTGAGTAGCACAACAATAAACGACACATAATAACATCATCAACCTAAAGGTGGGATCACACTATATGGCACAGATGCCATATTTTCTATGGTGAGAAAAAAAAAACGAATGGCACATATAATATATGGCACTCACACGATGCCATATAATGTGGCAAAAAACTCTATGGCATTGTATGTCTTCCCCCTTGCCAAGCCTGCCAGACGTCACCATATCATATTGTAGACCATGTGTGTGATGAAGCACTCACACGAATGCCATAGATCCTGCCATACGTCTATGGCACCATAGAAAAAACTTGTCGCCATAGACCCAAATAGTTGTATGGTCATGTAAACAAAGACCGATCACACGCTATGGCAAGAATCTATTTGCTTGCTTGAGGCGCGCAATTAGCTCAGTGGTTAAGCATTCGCTTGCCGTGAATGCCATGCGGAAGTTCCCGGGTTCGATCCCCCCGTGCCGACAAAAAAAAATATTCTTAATTTCGTTACAATTATTTGTAAGGGATACCTTCCGGTGCCCTCGTGTTGACCTAGCACCTACATGGGAAGTATTGTGTCACTTCTCGGGCTACATACTCGGACAAGGGGACTGACTATAGTATCACTCACGTATGACACATTTGAGACAAGAAAGATATGTACTAAAATTACGACATAAACTAACATAGCATTTTGAACTATACTTGTTTGGCGGGACTTTCTCGTTGGCTACCCTCTACAAGTCTAGAGCCAAACTTATAGTTGAAACATTGAAAAATTTGTTACTGCACAAAATACCACTCAAATTGTAACGTAATAACACAAAGAAAAAACATTATTATTATTATAAACAACAAATATCCACTCTCTAAATAGTCTAAATGAATAAAAGTCGAGGCATTTCAATTTCAATATCATTTATTTTATGGTTCCGCCTTACCGCTGCTGGCTTTTCCTCTAGAGATAATAGGGAGCTACAAAAACAACAGAGTGGATTAAATTGGTCCTCCCGGGAACCTACGTGCATTGTGTATATCTCTTTAAATATATTACTTATAATACAAGCAGAAGAAAAAATTCAGAAGAGAAAACAAGACTTGAAAGAAAGTGGTAAAGGAAATGGGTATCTCTTATCGTTTTTCAAGATGTGCTACAAACAAAACAGGAAATTTTAAGGAAATCTTTTGTGGTTTCGTAATCTTAACACAAAAAAGATAGTTCTGAAATTTCAATAAAGCTTTACAAAAATAACTTAATCGGAGAACCCAATTCGTGCAGAAATGTTCACAGCTCGATTTCTAAAAATTTGACCTTTATAAACCGTACAGATAATAGAAAGTAAAAACCAAAAGAAGAAAATATCACCAAGATTCAATGCACAGGTGAAATGTATCGGTAAAAATGACACATAATTGTTAAACACAAGCACATCAACCGCCCCTCTCGTTCACTCTTAATAACGTGAAAATATATTTATTAATTTAATTAATTCAAAGTTTATTTGTGTCATAAGCACTTTTAAAATTGCTACACTAACGATAAAAGTCTCATAAATCGATGAAGTCTATAAATGGTTAACGAATCAGTGGTGAAACAAGCGATCCTTACAATCAAATACATTTTTTTTAAACCCCTCACTGGTATGACAATGCAGTTTTAAGCGACGTTGAACTCAAAAAGTCTCCTTTTTAAAATAAATTTTGCCAACAAAAGAAAGAGGTATTTTCAATAATACCCAGTACGCGGCAAGAAGCTGGTTAGATGAACGGACAAGGAAGCTCTCGCAGTCCCTTTAATTCGAGATACCAATCGAATCATAATAACCATGGAAACTATATATGATAATCTGGGTTAATACTACCCTCAAAAGCAGTTGTAAGGTAGCGTACTGGAATCTAGAGGTAAATGTTATGGTTCGATTCCCATGGATAAATTTAGGAAGGAGGGTTCAGATAATTGTGAAATTACTTTTGTAAATATCACAAATATAATACCATGTAGCATCCACACTACATTCACTTTTTTGTGTGCTACTCAAGATTGGTACTTATTTCATTTTTTTTTTTTTTTTTTAGATAGGGAGGCTCTTATCTTAGTGAAATTTAACTAAAAGGCAAATAAATAAATAAAACATGTTTAGCAATATAATGAATGACAAACAGACATTCTAGCGAAAAAGACATTTGTATAAGCATGCCTGAAAGACAATACTCCAGGACAGGATAATTCAACGGAGTGAAGTACAGAAACAAAAGCACTTGAAAGCAAAAGAACACTTCTATTCAGATGTGTTACATTTTGATCAAGATGATAAGACAACTAAATTCCCACCAGTACAAATAACTGCTCGGTGTGACAATGACATAGACAGCAAAAAAAAAGGAATTGCAAGTAAACGTGAACTTCTAAACTTGAATTACTTGTATTCATAAGTCCAATTGAAAGAAAATTAATTGTATTCAGAGTGACAAATTTAATATTGTGAACTGCATTAAAAAGTTCAGCGTGGAGTAGTGAATGACTTGCATTGAGTTGTACAGTGTAAACTAGTGAAGTGATTTGGACGAGAATCAAAGGATAGTACTAGATCAAATGTCTACTGAACTATAAAAGCTCACCATGAAACATGTCGTCAGCTGAGCATGGATACTACTTGGAAGAGAAGAGATAGCACTTACAAAGTTTCTAAACATAACCATGAGGCATCTACTGCTGCTGTCAGCATACATACTCTACATAAGTCGTAAGTAATTCCTTGAACCACCTACATTCATTAAGATTCTTACATGGGTACGTACCTAAATCTAGATTTGAAACTGGTAACCATGTACAAGTATGTCACCGAAAAAGTTAAAAACTCAGGGCGGTAAACCTGGCTTGAAATCTTTGGAGTAGGTAATGGTCAATATTCGCAAAATAAAACTAATACTAAATGTATACTATGTAGGTTTCTTAAAGGATCAATACTCGAATATTTGATCAACACAATTATGACAAGAATTGCATTGAATTCGTAATTTATTACCGAAAATAGCACAGTGTAATAGCACGGTTGAATAATGAAATCATATTTTAAACTTAAAATTTTACTGAGTTTTTTATGGTTTCTTATTTATCATCCCCATGTTCATATTTTTTTTTTTTTTTTTCTTCTTCTTTTTTTGGAACACTGTACCTAGGTACTTGGTTAAAAAAGATCGCATTCATTTAATCTGTTTTCCATTTATAATGAACTCCATAGGTACTATACCTACAAATTTATGAGTTTCAAATAAGAAATTATATACATATACCAAGGTCCATGTATGTATACCTGGATCGAAAAAGTTTATTTTGAGTAGGTATAGGATACTATTATCTTTGTTTTATAGACATGGTGCTCTCCATAAACATAAAGAAAATTGAATTGGAGAAAACAATCCAGAGATAATCTCTGAGACAATATCCAAGCTTGGGGGCTATTGACACTTCTCATCTGATTCCTCAATATTGTTTTTCGTTAGAAATGAAAACAGCAACAATGACGTTTCTGTGAAAGTTATTATCTAACGTCTTAAGTGTCCGCAGGGGCAGCATTTCCTACGTTCTAACAAATATTAACAGAATGTCGCAGTTTGCTTGCTTAGAAAAGAAGGAATGAACCTTGAGATAGAACATGTACATATTTTGTGTGAATGAATGCTTAGAGACTTTTATTGTAAACAAATGTTCAATATTAAATCAATCGTTCTTTTACGATTTTAGTGACCTGTCTGCTTTGTATAGTGAAAATGATGGTGTTTTTTTCCAGGATTTTTAGGAGGAAAAATAAATTTCGGCTATTAATTTTCTCATCTTATGTTTTTTGTCATCTCTTTTGGGTTGATTAAACAATTATGTTAAAAATATCTTTTTATTTTAAATCTATATATAACATGATCTAAATTTAGGGAATCGGCGCGAACGACCTATCTTAAAGCGCTTAAAAAGAAGAAGAAGAAAAAAAAAATGTAGCAGATTAAAAATATATTTGTAACTTTTTTTCTTTCTATTTCAAGATGAGGTGGCTGGCAACTGGAGGAACTATTTCAAGAACACGGACTACATGACCCGCACGAAATCCACAACCAAGCACTACAAGCAGAGAGCCTTCTACACACTGGACTCGCTGTACACAACCAACTGCACGGAGCTCATTGACATGGACCTGACTCAAGAACCGGACAGCGGAGTCCCAGACTGGATCAAAGACGAGTACAAGTGGATGCTAGGAAATCGATCTATATTCAACAAGATAGGAAGAGAAAGGAAAGCGAAGGAGTACAACCTGTCCAAGCAGGTCTTGAAGAAGTACAAGTGGGAAAAGCGGTTCAACTGGACCTACTTCAAGGTGCCTGTGAACAAGTCAACGTACGGGAAGAAGCCCAACGTGTACCTCCTGTACAAGTCCTTGCTGGGAGGGTGGAAACACAATGATTTGCAGCAATTCTGGAATGTACGCTTGCCAGGAGATGGTCTCATATAAAATATAATGCTTCAGGACACAAGAAAACATAAAGATAAGCAAAGAAACATGTATGACCAATAATTAAGTAACTACCTTATATGATTTTACATGTAAATGTAAATAACATTAAGATAGCGAAATAAATATCGAAAAATCCTGTAACTTGGTAAAATGGACAACTACAATAAAAAAAAGCTAAAAATAGGGAGTATGGAATAAATTGCATTAGGTCTGATAATGTATACGTAGAAGTAGAGAAACAAACAAATTCAATTATTTTCTAGAACTAGATAGAAAAGGAACTGATTCTCAAAATACGTATTGTAACAAGACGAACATCAATAAACTCTTTGAATGTATATTCTTAACTTCAAGATTAAGGGTTTAATAAGAAAAACCAGTTGAAGACTCATTTTCATAATACTAAGACTCAAATCCATCTGTATAAATCTAAAAATATGTTACATAAAGACCAAATGTCATACATTCCGAACAAATTCAAAATTTGATGCATGAAGCGTGCAACATCGACTATTACTTCAAGACCAATAAAAGACTATTTGGCAAACACCAGATAACGAGCAAAGATACAAACAAAAGTTTGAAATTCAAGACTCACCACGCTGCGAATCTAAATCCTGATCAAGACCTAGCAAGCAAGAAAGCCAAAAACGTAAGAACTAGATTCAAGGGATAAAATAATACCAATGGAGTACAAAATCAAACATCAACTCTTATTTACAAATGAAGAAAAATATAGAACGTTGAGATTCATACATGAACCACTAGTGGGCTGCACCCGCTTAGCCAGGTCATCCAACACACAACGGGAGAGTATACTACCACTTTTGAATTTTAGACTTTTAAAGATTTCCTAGTACCTACTATATGGCATTTGCCAACGGTCATCTCTCATTATTGTTTTTCTATCTCTTACAATTGAGTCGAATCGGACACTCGTACATACCAACAAAGAAAGTCCGTTCATATTGAAATTCTCTTTTGTATTATGTACATAAATTTAAAGATCAAAAATTGACTTACATCATTTCTATGACTTGGAAAAGTGTTTATGTAAAAGTAAAGGGACTTTCCTTTCCTTTGCATCAAAAGAGTCTTTTAAATTTTAAAAAGTACTAGTACTAATTTTTGTGTCATTTTCTACAGTAAGCTTTATGATCAGTAATAATAGAATTAATACTATCCCATCGATAAATAATATTCAAAAATAACTACAGCGGTTTTTTTTTTTATTACAAGTACAATAGACCTTCTTAGGCTCATTGATTAGAGCCTACACTACAGAGTTATCAAAATTAAATTATTACTTTTTATTACCCCACACAATATATTGTAACTAAAACTTCTGTGTATAAGCCACACTTTTCAAACAACTTTCTAAATCAAATTTATATCCATAAAAAGAGAAACAAAGAGCGAGGAGAATAAATTTTATTATACAACAAAACAATGGTGATTAATTAATATTTGGGTGACGTTGTGAAAGACAAATTAATGGGAGAACAGAAACATAATAAACCCATACAAAAAATTCGACAACTTTTCTTCCTTACTCAGCGAGAGAAAGTCCTTTGACGAGCATGGAGCCAAGGTTCACTAACAGCAGAAGGTATGCCGGGCACTCCACTTGGCGTTCGGTAGCAAGGAAACGGGGACACGGAGGACTGTGCCCTTTGGATAATTAGCTTCTTGGTTTGAGCAGTCGACTAAATGGACTATGATGGGGCTATTAATATTGTTCCGTTCACTTACATTGACTGATAGAAGTGTACTGAGGGCAGACTGTCGATGCTCTAATTTCGAGAGCCTGCTACAACGAAGTTGAGGCTCGACTTCGAAGTTGAGTATGTACTGTATGTAACACTTGGCGAGGAATGAAACTGATTAAATTTGGACGTAATTGATAAGTACCTACCGATACTATAGTCCAGAGGTCGACAAGTAACGTGTAGCGGGGTCCGGATGAACACAAGAACCGATATTGAGATTTTTTTCAATATCTATTTAAAAAAAATATGAATATCGCAGCAATTCTATACAAGTCCTTCTCAATGACACCATTTCTGTATATTCAGGGTCTAGTTCTCAGTTAGCTCAGAATTACCAGTAGGCCAGAACTACAACACAACGTATATTGTTCACTATGCATGGATCTGAAATGCCCGACTTTGCTTAACTCCAGCCATCAGGCTAGAATTGGACTGGAGAAATGAATCACTCGGTTCACTCTCGTCACGAGCTGACGAGCACACGTGTGAGTCTACTAACCTTGGCAGCCCTGGCGCGGCGGAGTCTCCTCTCCTCCAGGGAACAAAAGCAGGGGGGATCTATTTTATGGTTCAGATGGCACCGAATTTAAGTGCAGCATTTAGCACGGAGGAATCCAGCTTGGAATTACGAGTACGAGATAGTTAGGAAAGTAATGGGCTGGCACACTTGCATTAGCAAATCAGGAGCTTCTCTCCTTTTCCTGCTAGTTTTTCCTATTTATCCTTCATTAGAGTCGTTTTATAATATTCGCACAGCTTTTATTAGTAGTTTATTACAACGAAATGGCCAAAGGTGCTCTTTTCCCAAGAGATAAAACCGTAACTCTGTCGGAGTGTTCGGATTCTGCACATCTTGCATTTTATTGAGAGTAACTTTCCCTGTAAAATGTTTCACCATTATCACATTAAAGACCGTTTCTTTTAATGAATTACTGATACTGGGTCGATTTATAATATATTTGAAAGTCTTATATGATAAGAAATGTAAAATTGGCTTTAGAATCCTACGCTTGCAAGGAGTATTACATGTTATAAGGACATGGGATATAATATTTCTATTTTTTCATTTTATGCTCAAGAAAAGTCCTTCTCATTTATATTTCTCTGTACAGAAATGCAATACAATAATGGAAGAGAATGCCGAAGGCATTATCACCACCCTTGATCATGCTTTTGTTTACCATTACATAATTATATCTCTTCATTGTATCTATATAAAAATTGTAAACAAAGTTCACCGAAATTGTTTAGTAAAAAAAAACAACAACACAAACATGGCTTTGTAACAATATTTGTAACCTTCCCTATAATATTGGGCTGTTCAATGAGCTGTCTCATACATTGAAAGTAAACCTCCATTTGCTATTTATCTTGTCGAACACCCGTCATAGAGATCTGGTTTAAATGAATAGTTTTAGTACGTATTAATATATTGCCTGGTATGAGTTTTAATTATAATAAGTTAAGTTAGGAAATTTTATGTCTAATATTTTTTTCATCACATAAAAAGGTAAAAATCATAAAGAGAAAAAAACAATGATAACCTACATTTTGAACATCTCGTGCCTAAGGCCCCAGCTCAGAGAATTAGATATTGAATCAAATTTACCTAAAACGGTATCACAATCTCCAGGTATGTATACCTTAACGTTAAAGAAAAGCTGCACACCAGTCAAGTGGTTAACGCGCTAGTCTGGTAATCCAGGTAGCGCAGGGATCCGTTGGTTCGAATCCCATTCAGTGCATGAATTTTTCCTCATTAATTAGAGTTTGTGACCACATAATAATAAGACTCTGAGGGTTAGGTGGTATAGTATAGTATAGTATAGTGTAGTAGTGCTTTATTTAGACTGTCGGCTCGAGACAAGAAGTCCCATTACGCTAACAGTTTAATATAGCACCTCTTTATTTATTGTAAATTTTACATGATTTTACATTATTGAATATAGAAAAATATAACATAAATTGCAATTAATAATGTGAAGAAGGTGGTAGAAAATGCTTTAAGCATTAACCTCGCCTGGTGGTTAACTTAGAGTGTTATTATTACTATTATCAGTATATTTTTAGATTCTGCTAAAGACTATTGTATACTCACTTCTGGCACGCCGCGTGATGGCAATGAGCTGCTCCTTCAGCTTGAGCGGCGTCACGGTGTCTTCGTCGAACGACTCCTGCTTCATGTCGCTGGTGCCGCCCGTGGGCGACAGGATGGACTTGTACACGGAGGACAGGGTGAAGTAGCAGTTGGAGTTGCCCTTGCCCGTGGCGGCGGCGTAGTTGTTGAACAGGAAGCCCGCCACGGTCCAGTTGAAGTTCTTCAGGATGCTCTGCACCGCCTGGCCCACCAGCGAGAAGCTGCCCATCATGCGGGTGAGCGTGGGGTACTCGAACTTGAGCTCGAAGTTGGCCACCAGCCCGCCGCCCGTCAGCACAGGGATGCGCCACACCCGGAGTAGCGCGCCACGGGCGCTATCACATAGTCACACACGGGACCCAGGAATGCATCTACACAGACAACAAAACCAGTCCTGTAAAAGTACAAAAAATGGTACATCTAGAAACACCGGGGCACCTTCGAGGCGAGAGAGAAAAGAAAATCAGAATGAACTCGAGGTGAAATTAAAAATGTACGTTACATAGGCGATAGGTACATATATGTATGCACAGGGTGAACATGAAGTCTCGCCCCACCCCTTGTATCTCGAGAACCACTCATGATATTGACAAGCTGTAAAATATAGCCTCGTTTGTTGAGGATTTTTTTTTTTTTTTTTTGATCAAAATAAAAAAACTTTGACTTGTCGTTGCCAGGCTGGGAGACAACGAGCTCAAGAATCTTATAGGAATGACTCATCGAAAATGGATTCATTTTTTTTTTTTTTTTTTTTTTTTTTTTTTTTTGATGCTTGGTGATAGAAATGTTAAATAATTACAATAAATTTCAGACTTCTACAACTTACCGTTTTTAAGATATGTATAGGGACAGAAGTCCTGGCCAACTCCATATAAGCTGACCTATAACTCGTTAACCGTAAGATACAGGAGGATGAAGATATTATTAGCTTCTTTTATCGAGAACTTTCCAAAAAATAATTATTCTGTTCATGTCAGTTTCTGGTCGAATTTACCGCTTGTCGATATCTCCAGTGGATACAAGGTGTGGGTGGGGTGAGACTTTATACTCATCCTGTATAAATTATTGCATAGGAGTATTTTACATCCATTTCATAACAACCTGCATGCTGTGTTTTACTCGTATTATTTTTATAATCGGATTTCTATTTTCAATAGCTAATGGATTAGGGTACATGGGATTTCCTAGAAACCATTTTTTTATAAATTTATTTTTAAAACATTATTAAATTGGTGGCAAAACCATCTCTTTTCTGTGGTACCCATCACACTCACGTATCATAGGCAATGAGATAGTAGATAACGCTGCCAAAAATTCTCAAACTCTTGTTAGTGCATTAAAACTATTCTCAGCTAAAGACAAAAAAAAAACATTTATTTCAAAAATCGTCAGAGATGCATAGCAAAATATTTGAAATGATGTTCCGAATTCCATAAGTTGAAAAGAACCAAACCAATAATAATAATATCGCCTTATTTTAACTGCCCGATTAGGACTATTAAGTCCCATTATTCCAGCAGTAAGCCTTTTTAAAAATGAGTTTCATTGTACGACTCTCAAGGTTTCGTTATTATAGGGCTCAGCATAATCAATTCTATCAGAGATTAATATAGGAGAATTATTATTGAGATCTAAGTATGTAGTCCAAGAACAAAACAAAAAATATACGAAATTTTATGTCTAAATGTCTTTGGTTCTCGCTCTAGGATTAAATTTGGCGCAATTTCATTAGAAACAAACTTTGATTTTATCGATCATTTTCAAATGTCTTTTAAAAAGGTTTCAAAAAATTGTTCTAAACAAAAATCTGAAATTGCAAAATGAAATTACGAACCTGAGTTGAAGTTAAGTGAAACTTCCATAAAACAAAACAAATTTATAATCCACTCGGTTTTGATGCATTTATACCTAATTTATTTCAGATATAGATTCTCCTTATCTTGTGTAGACGAGGGAAAACTAATCAGGCATGGCATGGAAAAAAAATAATGAAAAATTTCTCAATATTTTCATCTGTACGTAAAATTTGATACTAAAGTTTAATAATTTGAATTCACTTCACCCCGTATAACTACCTACTTATTTTAAGCTCCAGATTTTGAAAAATTATTTATAACCGCTTACTTTGGGGTTTATTTATTACCTCACCCCAATTTAAAATTGGATTTATTATAACAAGAGCAGCGCTTTTTACGAATGGAAATTTTGCTGAACCCATATAATTCAGCAAAGTTCTTATTTTTGTAGGCGTTCGTGATATTTTATTACACCTCAGGTATGTTTGATATTACACCAGATTTTGTAGAAAATTTGTTATAGGTATGCGTATATTAGAATTTTACATTACACATTTACATTTGTATTTTATATTGAATAAATCATGGTTGAGCTCTCATATTTAAGAATATGCAAAAAAAAATTGGTCCAAAGAATTTTCTGTAGAATCTTGTTTGTAGGAAGCATTGTATTTTAACGGTAAATTTGAAGAGAATTGCTTGAGAACTTCAAGTGTTTCAGTAAAAAAATCTCTGATTCTAGCGATACTAGAAATTTGAAAATTATTATTGCCAATCACGAGGAAGTGTTGTGTCCATAATTGATGGTGTACTTTCTAGATAGTAAAACGTAGTAGAGGTCACTTGGAAAAGAAGCAAGGGGTGGGAGAACAGCACACAGGAATAGTTACCTAGCTAAGGATTTCCATTGGAGGGTTGAGTGAGCGAAATATGGAAAAGCCTCGGGGGAAAAGGATAAAACAAGAACCCAGCTTCGGTTGTTTCGTAACTTGGATCTTCACAACATCATATCCAGACTCTTACATGTTTCTAACCTTCTTGAAAACCAATCTATCATAACATAGCTATATTATTTGAACATTGTTTTTTTTTTTTTTTAAATAAAATTCATTATTACAATACATATTGTATTTTTCCACAACCATTTTTAAAATTAACTATTTTTAAAACTTACACAAGTTCAAAGAAGAAAATAAATGAAAATATTTGTATTAATCATTCGAGGTTTCTACATGATGAAACGATCATGTTATGTTTGAATAACAGGGTATCAAACACATTTCTTACCACATCTAAAAGCTTTTCCTTGTTCCTGCCTTCAAGTTACATTACATACGTATTTGCATGTACATATTTTACATAGCCGCACAGCATGTATAAAATTGACCTACTCCTACATGACGAATTAGAGGACAGTGCCAAAGGCTAATGAAGATTCCTTTACACTGTCTTGTATTGATAAGACAACTGCTAACCTAGCGAGCCCACAACAGAATATAATTAGGTATGTAAAAATTTAATAAGGGAAATGTCTGAATGAAAATTTCTTTATCATTTGAGAATAATATTATAATGAAATGTCGCAGCACAAGTGTTTGTCAAATTTCATAAAATATTGTTAGTAAAAAATTCCTTGAAGAAAATAAATACAGAGAACAAGAGAAAAGATAACAAATATTAAATTGGAAGACAAGTGAGAGGAGGGAAGAACATACAGGGTGGGAAATGAGAAGAGAAGAGATAAGAATAATTAAATTGGAAGACAAGTGAGAGGAGGGAAGAACATACAGGGTGGGAAATGAGAAGGGAAGAGATAAGAAATATTAAATTGGAAGACAAGTGAGAGGAGGGAAGAACATACAGGGTGGGAAATGAGAAAGGAAGAGATAACAAATATTAAATTGGAAGACAAGTGAGAGGAGGGAAGAACATACAGGGTGGGAAATGAGAAGAGAAGAGATAACAAATATTAAATTGGAAGACAAGTGAGAAGAGGGAAGAACACACAGGGTGGGAAATGAGAAGAGAAGAGATAACAAATATTACATTGGAAGACAAGTGAGAGGAGGGAAGAACATACAGGGTGGGAAATGAGAAGAGAAGAGGTAACAAATATTACATTGGAAGACAAGTGAGAGGAGGGAAGAACATACAGGGTGGTAAATGAGAAGAGGAGAGATAAGAAATATTAAATTGGAAGAGAAGTGAGAGGAGGGAAGAACATACAGGGTGGGAAATGAGAAGAGAAGGGATAAGAAATATTAAATTGGAAGACAAGTGACAGGAAGGAAGAACATACAGGGTGGGAAATAAGAAGAGAAGAGATAAGGAGAATACACAATCTAGATCTAGAGCAATGAAAAAAATGCAAGAAATGCCAGAAATACATAACTTAAAATTTAATGTTCTTGTGGACAGGCCTGGCTACGTGTAAGTATACATAATACATAGGTATAATTGTATTATGTAATCAGAGAAAAAATCCTTCTTTGATAACTGAACGTGGCCCGATGAATATTTTGGTAATTAGAAATAAGCAAGAGGGTATCAGTCTTAAGGTATAGAGTCAGATCAGATACATAATATTACATCGATTTGGGTCTACAATTCACAGAACTACTAAGTTTAACTAAGATTAAACATCGCACAATCTGAAGAGATAGCTCTAAACTAAAACGGCTGGAAACGAAAGCTAAGAGAAATACTATCAAAAGAGGAGGAAGCGATGAACACAGAAAAGGAGAAGGTCAAAAGAAGAAGAGATCATTGAGTGATAGAGGCAGAGACGAGGGAGAGAGTAATAGGAAGGGGCGGACAAGGTAAAAGTAGGAAGGGGAGAAGCAATATTCAGGGAAGTAATAAGCAATGCAGTTTGCATAAGCAGAATGAATACTACATGGAGAGATACTTGTAGGTATTATATAAAAGCATCTCTTGAAAATGAAAACAACTTGAAGTTATGAAGTGGGCCTGCCAGCAGGAAATCATGAGTTGAAAATAGCGCAGTCAGCCCCATACAAATTATTCAATCGAAGACGAAGATCGGAAATAAATTGGGCACTTTCAGTTTTGGTCTGGTTGTTCCCTAAATGCGCGAACACAACGGATTTCTAGACCCTAGGGCCTAGGGTATAGTCCTGGTACCAAGAGGAATAATCTAACCATTTTATTAAACGTAAGAGGCCTCAAAGGAGTCCTTAAATTCGACTATATCTAGGTGTAGGGTCTAGGCCCAGGGTCCTGGTAGTGGTCTCCTACTTAGTATGTTGACAATGACATACTAGAAGTGGTCTCGCAGGGTCCATAAGGCAGTCGGAAGAATATCTATCACTATAGATTAGGGTCCACACTCCACATGAATGTACTCATCACCATGGGGCTATTCCATATAACGGGCAAGTGGCTCCCACTGCATCTGGACTGCGGGTGTTGCTGCAGGATTTGTAATGCTTGATGCTGATGTTGAAGAATAACAGGATAACATCGTGACATACAAGGTAATGATTGAAACAGATGGAAATAAGACGTCTTCATATACCTTGTACATCACTACATAGATTAGGTATCTACATAATATTAAATTTTATTTGAAATGTTATTGACAGCTCACTGAAGAGTAAAGTTATGAAAAGAGCATAGAGGAGAAGATATTGAAAACTTGGAAAGGACTTTAGACCTTCTATAAATACGACGTTACATGTACACATTTTCTCTTACAATAAACTGGTGTGACACCACACGACATTCCTTATCCCGCGAAAATAAATCAAATTACACCACTGGTGACTGGATTTGATATGTCACAACCCCCATCTACAATGAATAATAAAAACGTTAGTCCAAGCGACCCCCCCCCCCCCCCAAAATACCGACAAATTGGGGCCGGGTTCCAAAAAGTTCAAAGAAAAATATAAAAATAAAATGATCAGAGCAGACCCCTATTTTTTTTAAAAGAAAAAATTGTTTCGAATAGCCGCCCTGGCGCCATCAATTTGAACAAAAAGATTCGTGTCGCATCATCTCCCTAATACATGCAAAATATTTTAATATTTTGTTAACAGACAGACAGACACACGGACCAATAGCTGAAACTTTGGATTTAGGCTCTGGGGACCCTGAAACGTGTTTTGACACTGAAAACTGACTACCAAATTTTTGGGGTGATTCCATTACTTTCCTTATTTTAAGATAAGGAAAGTAAAAAACTCGAATAGCAACAGGGAAATTTCTTTTGAGGATGTTGCGAATGAATTTTCACATCTCGAAACACGGAAAATATATTTTGAGTGTTGACATTTCTTTTTTGAGAGTTCTTATTTGTGCTCCTTCCTCGTGAATGTACGCAATATTCAAGCGGGACACGTCTGTTGTGTAGGTAGGTAGCGAGAAATACAGCTCGTGTGGAAATCTGAAAAGTCACGTAAAGTGATGAAAAAGCGGCCTCGGAATTATTAGACAGATCCTGCTGTATGTTACGAGTATGCTATCTGTGTTTCTAAATTCCTGCTTGTACGAAATGTATAAGTATCTAACATTCTTAAATTTACGGAATATTGAAAGTCTCAAAGATGCGAAATAATAATTATACCAATGCCCGTTCAAGCTCTTTTTAAAAGATTACGTTTAAACGCCCAACCCAAACACAACCATCCAACCCACAGCCCCAGACATACATTTGACGCTAAGGTTGAACAATAAATTTCATGATAAGTAAGTTGTAAACTTAAAGCAGATGACTTGATAACAAAACACGATGGTGGATTCAAAGTAAATCGTACGGAAAAGAGTAATTCACCATAAATTCTAGCAATCTGTCGTAAATGTTACAAACCTTTACGTGTCGGTGTGATACGATCATTCGTATTGTGCACGTAATGTTGCTTACAGTAAGCCTTCGGGCAACTCAGGGAAGAATACAAATTAAAGCTTTTACAATAGAGATATACGAAGGAAAAAGTTTTCAACAAAGATAAAGTTCGTCTTTTCTACTGTATAATTATATTAGAGGAATGGTTCACCTTCTTAGCTTCAAGAGACAATTGACAAGAACACTAGTCCTTTAGGGCAGAATTATTGAACAGGATTAAATATTTATAATCTGTTAATCCTAGCTACTATCACTTAACAGCTGATATAAATCATAGATTGAGAAAGTAGGTAACAAACTCTGGTCGAAAACCGAAGCACCCTTCTGCATAATAAATAGCATACACTGTCTCAATAGAAAATGGCGGACACCATTTGGCGACCATTAAGTCTGATAATGCAGAACTCCACGGTCCAAAGGTAAGTATACTAAAAATAAATTTGTTTTTTACCATCTAATGGTAATGTTCTTTCTTATACCGTCTGTTGACTGTCCGTTAATACTTTCAGATATTTTGAGTGCTTCCCTCACCATCAGCAGGTACCCATAGTTCACACCACGTCTCCCCATGATGATGCTATAATATTAATATCTACAAATTCCGCCAAAAAACCAGTCACTCCAGTATAATTTCCAAGTCCAAAAGAGCATGTATCTAATTCATAGCTTGGTAAAAGTTGTTAGTTGATAAATAAACTCGTAAATATAAACGATATCTATATACTTATCAATTTGAGAGAGTATAGTCATTTGAATGAAGGAAGAACTTTCATTTGTTAAGTTTTAACGTTCCTAGTGAAAGCTACATGCACTAAAAACTTATAAAAGTAAATATAAAAGAATGACGTATGTATGAGAAGGATTACTGTTTTTGCTCTTATGAAGGAGTAATGTAGATCGAATAATGAAATAAATAATCTCTTGCAGAAATAATAATAAAGCAGAGATGAAATGAACTGGTGTGAACATCACACACCTTTCTTTTTTTCTTTCTAATTTGTGTTTAAAGTCGCTTTCAACTGCATAGTCATATCAGTACGGGGGTGTTACCCTCCATTCCCAGAAAACTCACAAACCTACTACCCACATTAACCTCACTCAGTCGTTGGACCGGAATGCCAGCATTACAAAGTCTTCACCATACACCTAAAAAATTTCATAAAAAATTCAAAAATTGCTTAACTTCCGTTATTCTACAAGAACCGGTGCATTCAACGCACCATGCACGCTGGGCTATGAGTTATTACTGAAAAATTAATGAGTATCGAAAATATGCTTATTAACCTAAAAATATTTGAACTTGACTAGTGAAAAGGCCCTTCTAGAATGAATAATTAAAAAGTATACCTAGTCGGGTCGCCCCATCATGGAGGGGGGGGGGGCTGGTTCCAAAAAGTTAGTTCCCATTATAACTTCCGAGAATATTTAATATCAGAGATGTTATTGTAAGTACATGTTTTTTTCTTTTCCTTTTTATTCCAATTTTACTTACTTCCCAGAATATAATCTAATTTTAGATCGATGTCGGAAGCACCTATTGTGTTTGTTTTTGTAAAAATAACTTTTTTTGCTTCAAAGATTTTCAAATTTATGGACATGTTGTAACTGTAACCTCCAGAGCAATTTTGTTTATGTGTATGTCTGTCTGTCTCTTATTTTCACTGCAGTTGCAACGCATAAATCTCAGAAACTACTTACCGAATAAAACGAAATATTTGTACACTAAAAGGAGACGTTTTGCATTCATTTTATTCATCTAATTTAAACTCAATCTTCTCAAAATTTCCCACCCAACACTACTTTTTCTACTGAACTAAAACTTATTATCGAAAATTTTGGGTGATTAAATTACTTTCCTTTCTATAGAATAAGGAAAGTAAAAGGCAATGAATGAGTCAGACAATTTATATACATAGAAAGCTGTCGGATACACTACACATACATATCTAGCTGGAATGGAATATAATACTCGTACATACTTCAAAACGCTTAAATGCTCGCATGTTTAGATTTCAGTTAAAAAAAAGGCTGATGTAATGTTCTTCCATTTAGCCATGCTATGAAATATTGCCTCTTTCTACTTCGCAATCGTCAATTCTCCCGTCAACCATTCTGTTATAAATGGATAGAAATTAATTTTCTAGATGAATGCAAGGACCAAGTATTTATCACTACATACCTACGCAATACGCATATTCGGGTTGTGTTTTTCACGAATGTTTCACCTTTACACAGCCAGAGACAGGTCTTGTGTTACGCTGATGATACGGCTATGTACGAGTTCGGTGCGAAAAATAAAAAAATGTATGAGTTGGGTCCCCTCTAAAAAAGGTCATGTATGAATTCGGTGCCCTGGTACTTGCCCTGATGATCAGGTAATTATAGTATTTTTTACCCTATAGGCATGGCCTTCAATTAATAAACCGAGGCATGGCCTACATTGTATTTTACCTAACCCTACTATAAACCCAAGGCATGGCCTTCATTGTATTTTACCTAACCCTACTATTAACCCTAGAAGACTGTCCATTTCCTCCTTGAAGGCATGGCCTTCAAGGAGGAAATGGACAGTCTTGCTGAATGTAACTGTCTACAACATATTCTACTAACTTAATAGCAATAGGATGACTGTTAACAAGCAACTAGTACATTATAAACAAACAATCAATTTATAAGTCATTAAGACCGCACCGAACTCGTACATCACCTTTTTTAGGCGGCACCGAATTCATACATGACCTTTTTTAAGCCCCACCGAATTCGTACATGCGAAAAAGGTGCGGGTAATCTTCGCACCGAACTCACCTCTTGCCGATGATACTCATGGACAGGAGGACACTCGTAACATTGCGGCTACTGTCTTAACTAACACCAACAACTGGTACTCAGGTTTTAAGAAGTACCAATTGATCAACCTTTGTAATAGGTAGTTTCTATTTGAAATAGATAGGTCGTATTTCTCTTTTATGTGTATTACAACAGTATTGAACTCAACTGAAATGTAAGCTCCACGTCCACGGTGCACTGTGCTAAGTTTATCTTGCTTTGGTACATCTCTTCACCAGTACTGCATTGTTGGTGGGGCGGGGATTAAAAAAACCCATGACTATAGAAAAATGATATTTCAGAAGAACTTTAGTATTTTCAGATAGCTAATACCTCTACTACACGAACATATTAGAGTCAGAGATATAAGAAATAATGGACAAGATACAAGTTGAGGTAGTATGAAGTTGAAGATGGATGTGGTGTGTTCCAAATTTAGACGGAGTTGGCTTTGAAGATGGAATTGAATGTAATTATTTTTAATAAATTATCCTTTCCTTGTTATAAAATAAAATAGAAATTATTCTTAGAAGCTTTAGCTTAGGAAAAATACCTTTGTATATGTTATCCTGTTAATAAATAAATAAATAAATTTAAAAAAAAAAAATGTGGAAAAAAAAATAAAAATAAAAATAAAATAATAATGGGACAGTTCTCTGTCTCACAAGAGAGAAGAACTATTCACCTGAGACGTTGTGCAGATCAAACGCAGCCATGGGCCCGTCCGTGGAGGAGCAGTTCGTGTCCCTGTAGGTGAGGCTGATGTTCCAGCCGGGCAGGCGGCCATGCCTCGGGTCTGCTACGTGCAGCACTGCCAGCTGGATGGACGGGAGGATTGTCTGCATGGTCTGCTCGTGGGACTCTCTGTTCTGCGGGGCCAGGACTGAGAACCGCACGGTGCCCGGGACCTGGGGATGTTTCGATATATCGAAATTCGATATATTTTTTCTCGATATGGTATCGATATTTTTTCTCTCGATATATCGATATTTTTTCTCGATATATCGATATACAGGGTGTCCCACCAAACTTGGACACCTCAAATTACTCGGCCCCTGAAAGAGTTTTTGAAAAATAAAAAAATCTGGAGTACATGTGCTAATTATGCGGTTTCAGTTATGAAATTTTTTTTATACAGGGTGGTTCAAAAGTCAGAAATTGAGGTGTCAACTTTCGATTTTTAAATGGATCGACCTGAATTTTATTTGATAATTTTACTTCTAAATGATTCCTGAGTACTTTTTTAAACAAAAATATTACATACAGGGTGGTTTTTTTTCGACCAATTTTTTTTCTAAATCTTGAATAACTCAAGTTCGGTTAATTTTTTCGATAACAAGAAGAGAATGTGTTTGTGTAATGAATACACGCACTTTCAATTGGCATCAAAAAAATTTATACAGGGTGGTTCACAAGTGAAATAATGACTTGATTTTTTTTAAAACCGAGTTTTTTTAATTTTTTATTTAAGATTAATAATTCTCGTCTAATTTTACACATTTTTCGTCAGTCATATCGAAAAACAAAACTAAAGTGTTGTACGGGGTTAGACATAATTTTTTTGTAACACCCTGTATATGGGCAGTCAAAGAGACGCAAAATTAAATATAAAGACTAAATATGCAAGAAAAACTTTGATTTTTAATTAAACTAAAAAGTTATGGTGTTTTAACTAATATTGTCGCATGGACCACCCTGTAGATATTTTCTTAAACCATCATATGGGTAGTCGAAACTGTCTAAAATTGAACGAGGAGTCCAAATCTGAAAGGAAAAAAATGAATTTCAAAAGCCATGTTCAATTTTGTGTCAACACCTACCTACTTTTTATTTCAAGTTTTAAAATCATTCAGTGTGGACACCAAATTGAAAATGGCTTCAAATTAGTGTTTTTTACTTGTTTTTCCCACATGATTCGAAGTGTTCGTTGAATTTTATACAACTTAGAGTACCTACATGATAGTTTAAGAAAATATCTACAGGGTGGTCCATGCGGCAATATTAGTTAAAAAACCATAACTTTTTAGTTTAATTAAAAATCAAAGTTTTTCTTGCATATTTAGTCTTTATATTTAATTTTGCGTCTCTTTGACTGCCCATATACAGGGTGTTACAAAAAAATTATGTCTCACCCTGTACAACACTTTAGTTTTGTTTTTCGATATGACTGACGAAAAATGTGTAAAATTAAACGAGAATTATTAATCCTAAAAAAAAAATTAAAAAAAACTCGGTTTTAAAAAAAATCAAGTCATTATTTCACTTGTGAACCACCCTGTATAATTTTTTTTGATGCCAATTGAAAGTGCATGTATTTATTACACAAACACATTCTATTCTTGTTATCGAAAAAATTAAACGAACTTGAGTTATTCAAGATTTAGAAAAAAAATTGGTCGAAAAAAAACCACCCTGTATGTAATATTTTTGTTTAAAAAAGTACTCAGGCATCATTTAGAAGTAAAATTATCAAATAAAATTCAGGTCGATCTATTTAAAAATCGAAAGTTGACACCTCAATTTCTGACTTTTGAACCACCCTGTATAAAAAAATTTTCATAACTGAAACTGCATAATTAGCACATGTACCCTAGATTTTTTTATTTTTCAAAAACTCTTTCAGGGGCCGAGAAATTTGAGGTGTCCAAGTTTGGTGGGACACCCTGTATATCGAAACAAAAATATCGATATTTTCAATTACCATTTTTGTCTGTGAATTTTTCCTATTCTATAATTATTTTCCTATTACTTGCAATAAAATCAATATTTTATTTTAATTTATTTCAAAATTACTAATCATTTTATATTATTCTAGTTGATTTTCTAGTTGTTTCCTATTTTTTTATTTTTATTATTTTTTTAATTGTTGCTAGGTGCTATTGTTTTTATTTTTAATACTATGTTTATATCATTATTTTTATGTATAAATAAATAAATAAAGGCAAAATTGTTTGCGTGTTTATCAAAAAAAAAAAAAAAAAACCAAAGAATTTATTTTGTTTCATTAAAATTTAAAAAAGATTTTTTTTATATATATATGAAATAATTTTATTTATGGTGTTATGTTATAAATTATTGTTCCCAAGAATCCCAAATACAAACTGTACAAAGTTTATTTCCAATATAAGTTGGGCTTGAACCAACAACCTCCAGATTACAAGGCCAATGCTCTACGCATCATAATATATGATCATGGCACTGAAGTTTTTCTTTGTCTGATATTAAAACTGTACTATTTGCCTGTACAAAGACAGAGGAAGCCTTATTAAAAAAAAACAGGTATAGACCTAGAGAAAAATTATTTGTTTTTAACCAAATGATTAGCTTGTGTGAGTTAAATGTACTAGTTGTTTCAATACAAGAAAAATATCGATATATTTTGGTCGATATATCGATATCGATATTTTATTCAACGTCGATATAATATCGATATATCAAAATATCGATATTTTGAGAAAAATATGCATCCCTACCGGGACCCGCGTGCGGGCACTGGGCTGTGCGGTGCTGAGGAGGGCATGGAGGAGGAGGAGGAGACTGGGGACCAAGTGCAGCGCCTGAAGGTGCATCTTCACCAGAGCCTGGCAGCCATTGCTGTTACGCTGTCCTGGTGGGGTCTCCGTGTTGCGGCGACATGTTGCTGCGACACCGGGTGACTGCTGTGGTTATAGCCTGGGAACAAAATATAATAATAATAATAACTCTTTATTGACAATAATAATATTGACAAAGGGCGTGATTATTGCCTGAGGCAATCTTTGCCATCAAACCCATGGTTAATGGTTAAGTGTAAATAAGTACGCTAAAACAAATAATTGTAAGAATACACGTGTTAAGGCATCTTAATACGAGGAAATATTTGGTACAAGAGAAGAAGGAATTCCCAGGATCCGAAGTCGTAATGGAAGTGAGCCACAAGTTTATTCCATCGAGTTCAATTGTGGCTATGGGTTTGAAAGTGCTGAAGGATTCGATACACATCCTCCATCTCCATCTGTTCCATTGAAGCTTAATCAATTTGATTTTTTTTATAAATAATAATTGCTCAAGTGTCAATTTCTGCATGTTATATAAACTTATTTTTATATATTAAAAAAAAAAATATTTTGGAAAGCCGGACTGAATAGTCAGGTGACAGATGTGTCACACGATCGAGAAGTTCTCAAATATAGAACACGCTTAAGTAAGAGTGAACCTCACACTCTATGTCTATGAGTAGATTCTAGTTTTAAGTAAAAAATATATTTTCATCGCAAATTACTAAGGAATTTATGAGCAATTGCTTCTCTTTATCTGAAGATAAAATCTTTTGTTCTATTTTTTTCACCCGTCCAATGAGGGATTATTATCACATATTGATAACAATAGTGCCTGACAATTGATGAACATAGGCTCAGGTTGCTTCGGAGCAATGAAGAAAGATACGGTGCATTAAAAAACTCGAAAGCAATAATTTATGGAAAGCTCATACATAACCTTGTTCCTTCATGACGTGACGGCGAGAAATACTCGTAATTCAAATAGACGTAGAATAATAAAAATACATATAAGCACTGTAGTTTCTGGGAGGCGTCCTACCGCGTAACGACCGTTTCACTTGAAATTATTAGCTTATCATGGAGAATAAATAGCTGAGTACTTTTTTGTCACATTTTGCTTTTGTTCATGATGGTCTTATACTTAACATATACTGCCGTGGTTTCTATATTAAAAAGGTATTCACCTACTGAAACTACGCCTTTTAAGTCCATTATTTCTCTCTTCAAATTATTAATCATAGTATGACCTCAATATTTTAAAGAGCCTCAATCAAAATAAAATTTAATAATAAATTTCATTTTCCAATACCCGCAAACTCCCACAGGGCACTCTGAACAAATAGAAAATAGGAATGTCGACTTCATAATAAACGATTAAATATGGAACGTGGTGGCATAGTCATAAATAATGCAAGTGCACCTTTGCTTCGCTACAATTGCACATTATGAGGAGTGAAATACTCGGCAGGGGCACACATAACATAGTGCATCCGCTTGATAGTTGTTCTACTAATGTTTTTTGTGAATTTCTGATACCACCTTGCTTACTGTTATACAATGAAACTCACCACAGTCTCAAGCCCAAAACACTGAAAAGAAACCCGTAGAAGAGCCCGGGTGCATTTTATTTAGGATCCCTCATTACCATTCACAAGGCCAGAAGGATAAAGCTTACGCTGCTACAGTGCTACTGCTGATAGAATATACAAATTTTCAGGAGAGAATTTTTTACAATTTCCAAAATGGGATCTCATTTGAATACATTGGAATTCTGGAGTTTGGAAAATTCGGGGGCTGACTGAATTCCCTTTTATCTCCAGCCTACACGCAGGCAAACAAAACGATTGTGTAGGAGATAAAAGTTCATAAGTTATGATATCAGCAAAATCTATTGTGGCCTCCTGAGCATTTGTATACCTATTTAGTTTTCATGGCAACTATGGCAAGAGTTATTTCAATAAAACAAATTGAGCCTAACTAATGACTAATCTTAGATATGTAGTAGGTATGAGATAACCATAACAAGAATTTAGGGTAGTGAGAGAGAGAGAACTAAGAACACTATGTTCATTAGAAAGTAATACAAAGGAGGCAGAGAAGGAAGAAGAAGATTAGCTCGGTGTTAAATACTCGCTTTCTACACTGAAGGTCCGAAGAACAAAAAGACAAAAAATATTCAAAATTTTCGGCTGGCGCCCCAGTTGTAATATGTATAATAAAATCCTTTCTTATTGTACAATCAAACACCTCGGCCGAGGTGTGAAGAACGCCTATCAAGCTCGCCGGGAGGCGAGCGCTCGTCAAGTAGCGCCAGCCACCCGGCCTATATTAACACGAAACAGAGTTTATATGTATTTTGTTTTATTGTTTTCGCCCACTTAACGCTAACTTTTATCAATTTTTATTTCAAATTCGTAATGAGACGCGAAAATAGATTGTGTTTCACGAAAGCGCGAGGTTCCTACGTACAGTTAAAGTCGTTTACTGGCCACGCCGAAAATCTTGAATTTCATGAAATTATTCATACGGGTTTTTTTTTTTTTTTTTTTTTTTTTTTTCAGACCAATTTTCTGTCAAGGGTACAGCAACGTGTGCTTATCGTGGAAAGACGTGAGATACGTTTTTGAAAAGGGAATTTTTATCTCTGCATACCTTTTATAGTTTCAAGTATTTATTTTTTATAGGATAGGAGATATAGCCTTCTAAAATAAAACGGGAAAGTTGCACAGAGCCGCCCCTGGTTATCTTGGAGCTGCGATTGTGGTATTTTTCGAAAGGCCTTATCATAGGAAAAAATATAAAAATATAACTAAAGTATTACACTGGACCAAACTTGAGTTATACCCTTTGAAAGGAATACTTATTATGGAGCCCAGAGCCGTCTATTATTATCCTAGAGTTGTATTTCTGGTGTTTTTAGAAAGGTCTAGTCAAAGGGAATGAGATCACTTAATTTCAGATGGTTGAAACAAGTAGAAAAGTATTTAAAGCCATCTAAAGGAATATCTAAAATGAACCCTGGAGCCACGCCTATTTATCCCAAGTTGATGACTGAAGCTTCTTTCTAAAGGTCTAATTACGCAGAAATATACTACGATATAAATAAAATGTTAGAAAAATCAGCGACAGTGTGAGACATAAAAATAAAAAACTGAAATAAGATTTATGAGAGTAACAAAAAATCTTCGCCTCACATAGAACTTAAAATATGGGTGGATTCCAATCATCTTTGCTTCACCCAAGCTGCCAGCAGACTAAGTTATCAGTCAGGGAATAATAACGTTTTATAACTTCATTCAGAGATTTCTACATCAAGAGGTAAACTAGGTCTATATTATGAGAAGTGTATAAAATATTGGCCAGTAAGAGGTAAAACATTGATTAAAATAAATCAAAACAATGATAAATTATAATATGTATTGAGCAGTCTCTGTGGTCGTCGACTGGTGTAGGTAAAACACAAAGTTTGCAAGGTGACCTGGGTTCGAATCCCGGCTAGGTATAATTTTTTTTTACTCTGTACTTTGGATGTCCGGTTTTCTCGTGAGAAAAAAAAACAGTAGTTGGTAGTTTGAGTCAACCTCCTATGACCGTTTAATTTCGAACGAAGTGAGTACCTATGGTTTAACTCGATCAACATTGATTTGTCACAATCTAATTATCCATCTACCTATGTATGTAACATTGTAACATGATATAAGTTGCATTTTTTGTCCAATCGAGCTGAAATTTTCAGGGTATATTCCATGGATATATGCTTGCTTATTAATTTATAATTATTAAATGTATTATCTAGTATAATGTCTCACTTCTTCTGTTTATACCTACTAACTGATTATGCTGAATTGACACCATGTTTAGTAACTCGATGTTAGGCAAATATATGGGTCAACATTTCTTAGAGCCATAGTAAGAGGCAATTTCGGAACATACAATAATACTCGGCTGACTCGGCACTTTCATTTCCCTCTTTATTTTACCAAGATCGAAATTCCATCTACCTACCATGTACTTAGGTACATATTATAATTAAAATTGTATTGTAAACAAAACCACTAAACAAAGTTGTCCGTTATTTAACGAGTTCATAACTAATTTTTCAATACAAGGTTAAAACACTAGTTGATTATTAATGAATTATTGTTAATGGATTTTAAGATTAAATAGGTATGTTTTTTTCTTCATTATTACTGGTTGAAGTTCCACAAAAGAAGCACCAATTATCACACCAAACTCATTTTAAAACGATTGTGACCAGTTGATTGTATTTGGTTTTAACGTCCTGATTTGAACTAGTCAGGACGGGGGGTTTTACCCTCCATTCGCTGGGAATCGTTCCAGGTACCTACATTTAACTCGCCCAGCCTGGGTAGATTCCAGACTCACGTGTTTAGAGGGGAAAAAAATATTAGAAAAGTCTGCAACAACTGGGAATCGAACTCGAAATGTCTGAACTACGGGCAGTAGTTACAACCATTACGCCACGGAGGCTATCCACTGACAACTGACAGTCTAAATAAAGCATTTATTTTGATCAATGCTTTTGTATTATGAATCGTAAATTACATAGATCTCATTCAAAATTTACAAATATGTACCTACATTATAAATATAAATAAAAAAAACACTGCTAATTATGGACACAATACTTCCTCGTGATTGTTTCACATTGTATACACCTGGCAATTTTGATTTTTTCGACTAAATCACTTGTATCTTCAAAACCGCTTAACCGATTTTCTTCAAATTTGTTTTATATGATAGAATACTATTTTTTCTACATTTTAGTTATTTTTTTTTCACAAATTCATACTTAAATTAAAAAGGTGCAAGCCTTATTTTTAATAAATGTATCTTTTTATTTCTTGATTGTGATGATGATGATGATGATGATGATGATGATAATAATAATAATAATAATAATAATACATTAACATTAATAGTAATTTTAAATAAAATCTAGCTTACTAGACTTTTAACCTGGAACTTGGAGTTCAAGACCTCATTAAAGGCTAACCATCAATTTGGTATTTTATTGACATTTTCATGTCTTTGCTCTGGCACATAACCAAAATTATGTGACGAAATTATGTAACGATATTATGTAACGATATTATGTAACGAAATATCGAATTGTAAAGGGAGAGAAGTCTTCTAATATCGGATATCGATATTTTGGTTTCGATATTATCGATATACCTAATATCGATATTTTCGTTTCGATATTGCAACCCTAAGAGAAGAGGGAAAGTGTGTGTCATGCGCACAATACGAAATTTGGTCAGTTGGGTTTTGGACCTTGAATAGTAAAGATGAAAATGTCGAAATGGTTGCAGACTCGTATGCAAGCGTTTTTTTAAACAAAAATTTAAGATCGCTTTCAACTGCATGGTCATATAAGTAGTCACCGTGGCAGAGTGAGTTAGCGCGCTAGGCATTGTACGCATGGTGACCTGGGTCCGATTCCCAGCGGGGCAGGAATTTTTAGTCATAATTATTAATACACAGCATTAGTATTAAGTTTAGTATTTAAGTAAATTAGCTGCCGTAAACGCTACTCAAGCTTTTTTTAGTTTGGTTGTTAGGTGGTATTCTAATGACAAGACTTTGTCCTCCACAGTTAAAATAATTTAGACAAATCTTATTACTATACTTACTATAGATAAGGATAACGTAACCGAAAAGTACCCAAAAAAATACCGGGTACATTTACAAAAGTACCCGCACCGGGTACATAATAAAATTAGGTACCCGCACCCATACCGGGTACAAAATTTTGCTAGGTACCTGTACCCGTACCGGGTACAACACTGGCGACGGTATAACACACTGGATCCGCATACCGTACTGGGTACCGATTTTATGAAATACTCGGTATTACACACTGGGACCGAGTACCGACGTATCGTACGTAGCAGGCGGGTACCGTTTTTATTAAATACTTGGTATTACACGCCGAGGCCGGGTACCATACCGGGTACCGGTTCTATGAAATAATCGGTATTACAATAATACCCAAATACCCATCTCTAGAACTGGGTACAGCAGAGAGAGGTACTTCATTATTCCGATATTATCTATGAATAATATTCAGGCTGTTGGTGTCCTAATATTTTTCTTTTTGTCTCGTAGAAACAAGTCTTCTACATATTTGAAACTTCTTTGTCAAACAATTGGACGGTTTAGGGAAATGTACATTATTTAATTCAGGTTATAAAATAGGAGGTGGAGCTTCTAATCTATTGAAACACTTGAAACTAAAACACCCAACAAATTTTGTGAATCGAGATTCGTCTCCTGTAAACATTCTGAATGCAAAATTGTGAGATTTAGATTTGAAGAGAATGCCGAAGGCATTATCACCACTTGATCAGGCTTTGTTTATATTTATTTCACCATGTTACTATGTTCATTGTATATAAAAAAATGTAAATAAAGCTTGGTCCAATTGTTTATAAATCCACTATTCCATTTACATCCGCTCGCAGAATCTCAAAAACCAAGTACAAAAGAACCTCGGTAAATACTCGGTACTTTTATGTAATCGATTACTATGAAATACTCGGTATCACCCATCTCTAATTATTGCCAACAATACTGAAACGGGGTACTTTTCTATTAATGAATCTAGCAGTGGGTTTCAAAATTTGAAAAGATCAACAAAATTGCTGAGCGCTATCTAGTGCCACTCAATAAGGAATACACCTGTTATCTCAAGATTTCTCCTCTCTCCAGCAAGTACCGTGAAATATTCTTTCAGCATCTTTTCAAAGTTTTTTTTTCTATCATTTTTTTTCTCCTTGAATTAAAAGATCAACATCCTTTAATTAAAAGTATTTTTTCTTTTATCTGTTGATTGTTGACCAGTTTTTATTTCATCTATCATATGAAAATCAATTAAATCAAAAAGTAGTGATATCCCCCAAAAAACACTTCGTGTAAAAATAGTCGTCAAGTGTTGGAATGATTAAAAAGAACTGATATCAAAAACGTCAATTTTCTATGTTTGAAGGAAATATTTTTCACGTAATAAGTCTCTTGATAATTCAACCAAAATAATATCCTCACAACAACAATACACCTTTGAGCAAACTTCGATTTGGTATTTTGAGAATTTAACCAAAAAATAGCCACACAACAAAACAATGCTCTTGTAACAACAATCTTGCATAATTACAGAACCACGTCCTTGACTGCACACTGTTTTGTTCTGAAATGTATGTGAAGTACGTTGCTAACAAAACAGTGTGCAGTAGTCAAGGACGTGGTTCTGTAATTATGCAAGATTGTTGTTACAAGAGCATTGTTTTGTTGTGTGGCTATTTTTTGGTTAAATTCTCAAAATACCAAATCGAAGTTTGCTCAAAGGTGTATTGTTGTTGTGAGGATATTATTTTGGTTGAATTATCAAGAGACTTATTACGTGAAAAATATTTCCTTCAAACATAGAAAATTGACGTTTTTGATATCAGTTCTTTTTAATCATTCCAACACTTGACGACTATTTTTACACGAAGTGTTTTTTGGGGGATACAAAGAAAGAGACAGCCCGGCAGAGTGTAAGGTTAAGGAAAACATAGTTCCCATGCATTTCATGTACTTTCAGCCAGCGAAAAGCGCAACATGAATTTCAAAAATTGCGATTTTTATTGCAGAAATGGACTCTACGTTGAAAAATAAATTGATTTGACTTTTTATTTGACTTCCTAGGTCAACCGGAACCCTATTTTCGAGACCCCAGAACAATCGTGAAAGACATGAAAAGATTCATAATTTTTTTTTTTTTTTTTTCTGTTTTTTTTCATACGGATCCTTTGAGACCCGACTTCGTGTCTTTAACTTGGCACTGAAGATTAAGTGAGGTGTCTAAAGTGATCAAGATATAATGGAGATGAGCCTGGACCAAAAAAAAATTCTAAATTATAAACGGGCGGCCCATTTGGGCGGCCTCGGGTTTTGGGAGCCCAAATCGGGAATTGAAGGATAATACTAATCTTAAGTGGTATCAAATGAAAGATCTTGATGAGCAGATACCAAATTTATTGATTTTATTCCTTCATCAGGTCCACTGGGTGGCACCTGGTGGCCTTTTCATTTTCTTTGGCGGGTAGGTACCTTCGAATCCTTAGCTTAGTGGTCAGATCTTGGCCAGTATGTATTTTTCGAGATGACCTCGCTCTCTCACTGCAAAATTTTAATGTTTAAGTTTCCAAGTATTAATTTAGTTAGTTCATTTTCCGTCCGATTTTATAGAAGACTAGCGGGCTGCACCCGCTTCGCCAAGCCATCACACACACACACACTACCCATACATCACACATTACACCCACACACCACATACACACACATCTACATCCACACGCACACCCATACACAGACACCCACCGAAACACACCCACACACACACAACAAACCCACACACACATACACACACCCATCCACATACACACACACACACACACACACACACACACACACACACACACACACACACATCATCGCTGTAAATTTCAAAATCCCGAGCCAAATCTATCATAGCGGATATTGATAATGTAGCAAACTGGCCTATATTTCGAGAACGGTTTGTCAGAATATGGCAACAAAGGGCTCAAATAAAAGCATGTGATGTTCTGAGACAGTTTTACAATATAAAAAATATAGGTCCTCGCGATAAATTTTAAGTTCCGCGCTGGAATCTGTTAAAAAACGTGAAAAGTCTGAATAAAAGGTAGAAATGTCGAACATTCTGGCTTATATCTCAAGAACGGTACGTCAGAATGTGGCCTCAAATGTATTAATTGAAAGCTTGTTTTGTCTAATGTGTTATTAAATAATAAAAAATATAGGTCCTCGCGACAAATTTTAAGTTTCGCGCTGGAATCTGCTAAAAAACGTGAAAAGTCTGAAAAAAAGGTCGAAATTTCGAACATTCTGGCTTATATCTCCAGAACGGTACGTCAGAATGTGGCCTAAAATGAATTAAATGAAAACTAATTTTGTCTAATGTGTTATTAAATAATAAAAAATATAGGTCCTCGCGATAGATTTCAAGTTCCAGGGCAAAGACTGTCTTAAAATCGGACCCTTCCTCAAGGAAATACTTGAGGAAGTTCATAACTCAAGGACGGTTTGGAATTTCGGACTTTTGAAAGTTTTCCTGGTATTTTCCGGCAATTTTACTTGGGGTCGGTTCTCATCAATTTTTCGCTATCTCTTACCGTTTCGCCTAAACAATTCCTGCACACAAAGCCACAAACCCACAAAGCCCGTCCATATTTCTCATCTCTATATATAAATGAGAAATATGGACGGGCTTTGTGGCTTTGTGTCTTTGTGGCTTTGTGTCTTTGTGGCTTTGTGTGCAGGAATTGTTTAGGCGAAACGGTAAGAGATAGCGAAAAATTGATGAGAGATGACCCCAAGTAAAATTGCCGGAAAATACCAGGAAAACTATCAAAAGTCCGAAATTCCAAACCGTCCTTCAGTTATGACCTTCCTCAAGTATTGCCTTGAGGAAGGGTCCGATTTTAAGACAATCTTTGCCCTGGAACTTGAAATCTATCGCGAGGACCTATATTTTTTATTATTTAATAACACATTAGACAAAATTAACTTTCATTTAATTCATTTTAGGCCACATTCTGACGTACCGTTCTGGAGATATAAGCCAGAATGTTCGAAATTTCGACCTTTTTTTCAGAATTTTCACGTTTTTTAGCAGAATCCAGCGCGGAACTTAAAATTTGTCGCGAGGACCTATATTTTTTATTACATAATAACACATAAGACAAAACTAGCTTTCATTTAATTTATATTAGGCCACATTCTGACGTACCGTTCTGGAGATATAAGCCAGAATGTTCGAAATTTTGACCTTTTTTTCAGACTTTTCACGTTTTTTAACAGATTCCAGCATGGAACTTAAAATTTATCGCGAGGACCTATATTTTTTATTATTTAATAACAAATTAGACAAAACGAGCTTTCAATTAATACATTTGAGGCCACATTCTGACGTACCGTTCTTGAGATATAAGCCAGAATGTTCGAAATTTCTACCTTTTATTCAGACTTTTTACGTTTTTTTAGAGATTCCAGCGCGGAACTTAAAAATTATCGCGAGAACCTATAATTTTATTGTAAAAACTGTCTGAAAACATCACATGCTTTTAATTGAGCCCTTTGTTGCCATATTCTGACAAACCGTTCTCAAAATATAGGCCAGTTTGCTACATTATCAATATCCGCTATGATAGATTTGGCTCGGGATTTTGAAATTTACAGCGATGATGTGTGTGTGTGTGTGGTGGTGGTGGTGCGTGTGTGTGTGTGTGGTGTGTGTGTGTGTGTGTGTGTGTGTGTGTGTGTGGATGTGTGTGTGTGGATCTGTGTGTGTGGATGGGTGTGTGTGTATGTGTGTGGTTTGTGTGTGGTGTGTTGTGTTGTGTGTGTGTGGGTGGGTGGGTGGGTGGGTGTGTGTGTGTGTGTGGATGTGTGTGTGTTTGTGGATGGGTGTGTGTATGTGTGATGTGTGTGGGTGTGTTTGGGTGGGTGTCTGTGTATGGGTGTGCGTGTGGATGTGGATGTGTGTGTGTGTGTGTGGATGTGTTTGTGTGTGGATGGGTGTGTGTGTGTGGTTTGTGTGTGTGAGGTGTGTGTGGTGTGTGTATGTGGTGTGTGTATGTGGTGTGTGGTGTGGTGTGTGATGTATGGGTGGTGTGTGTGTGATGGCTTGGCGAAGCGGGTGCAGCCCGCTAGTTTATATATAGAAGATAACTTTGTCTATTGGTAGCATGCTCGACCTGCCACCCATTCAGCATGGGTTCGAATCCCGGCGGGGACTAAATTTTTTAGCTCTATATTTTCAATTTGGGCTTAAAGTTGTTTTGTTTTTCTGATCTTTATATTTGATCTTCATGACGACCCCATTACCCTCGCGAGGAAAATTTTAGTAGTTGCAGAATTGGCCAATGACCTGTGGCGGAATTACGAGATTGATTTTGGACAATCATGGTTGGATGGAAATAAAATATGACGAATTAGCTCTCATAATGTCGATGCTACTCACTAAAAGTTGTGACAAAGTAGTGACTTTGGCCAAGTCGGTAGCATACTCGGCTTGCACGCACGATGACTTGGGTTCGATTCCCTTCAGGGAAGTTTTTTTTCTCTCTTCATTATGTCCGGGGTACACTCATACCTCGTGAGGTATTGATAAGGGACGTCACCACCGAGTTCTCTCCCGCTCATGGTTTTATCAACACCAAATTGTCTCCCGTCGCGTCGCTTGCATTTTTCCCTGATTTTATACCTACATAGTTTAGGCCTAGCATAAAAATTATAATCGAAACACCTAGGAATCATTGATATAGACCTGAGGCATGGCCTTCTATGTATTTATCCTAACCCTATGATAAACCCAAAGCATGGCCTTCTATATATTTACCTAACCCTACTATAAACCCGAGGCATTGCCTTCTATGTATTATCCCTAACACTTCTATATTCCTAAGGCATGGCCTTCTATGTATTTTACCTAACTCTACTATACACTAAAGGCATTGTCTTTTATTAGTTAGAGATTTTAAAGATTTACTTATAAAAGGCCGATTCTTATATGAAAATGATAATTTTATAGTTTTCATTTTCTTAAATACCTAATGTAAAAGAGCATGGTCTTATTTCCGGGAGAGATACTCGTGGTGACCCGTGCAATAAGCCGGAGAGAATTCGGGTAAGAAAAGGTCAACGGGAGAGAACTCATTACCTCACCTTGATAAGGTTATTACAAATTAATTTCTTTGGCATTTGTAAATCCAGGTGTTTTAGTGTCCCTCATAGGAGGCTCCGAGGTCTATTTAGCATTGAAAGATAAACCAAATCATTGCAAATTTATATATTATTTACTCACTTTGGGGACTCAGGGGGCCAAATCTGTGATCCAAATACATATTGACCTTAGAAAAATTAAATACGTACTGCTAAAACTATATCTTAAAAAAAGACAACTTGGTACATTCACATTTTCCCAGCTTATTTACTTTTGTTATTCATAATGTTTCAGTAGTGTATGAACCTATATTTTCGTACAAAAAGAACTGATATCCCCCCAAAAACACCACTTCGTGGTTAAAAAAAGAAGAACGCCTCACTCAAAAGAATGATTATAATTAGCTAAAAATAAATGATATCAAATTGAGAACACCTTACCACCTCTCTTTCTGTATCTCTGCACTCCTCTCTGAATTTATTCCTCTTATGTTTATCTTTCTTTATCCTTTCTAGGGGTCATCCCAAACTTGATTTCTCTTTAAATTTACTTTTTGCACGGCAATAAAAATGGCGGTCGGAGTATGATTTTTCTGAACTTATTTGATTTGAATCGAGAAAATTACACCGCGACCGCCATTTTTTATTGCCGTGCAAAAAGTAAATTTAAAGAGAAATCAAGTTTGGGATGACCCCTAGAAAGGATAAAGAAAGATAAACATAAGAGGAATAAATTCAGAGAGGAGTGCAGAGATACAGAAAGAGAGGTGGTAAGGTGTTCTCAATTTGAGACGTTCTTCTTTTTTTAACCACGAAGTGGTGTTTTTGGGGGGATATACATCTACAATATAAAGTCAACCTATATATTATAATTTTTTAGCCACCAGAAATTCAACGGTACTGAGAAACAGTGATGAAAAGGTGATCTAGTACTTATTATGTAAACGCGCCCCTTTTCCACCGCAGCTGGCGTCCCGGTATTTCAAAATCCTTTCTTAGTGCACTCCTAGGCCATAAAAGTGACCTACTTGCCAGTGCAGAGAAATCGAGATGAATGAGTGAATGAGTTAGTGTTAACTTTCGCATTAAAAGTATAGATTGACTCGTACATAATTGAAGAGTTCTGTTGTACGATTATGTATGTACAACATAACACTGCAAAGTCCTTGGATGAAAACGCAGCTAAAGTACTCTCTAGTTTCGCATGAAAACATGTTAATCCTTCTACAAATAATTCCATATGAACCCATCTGATTGGAATTAATACGAAATTTCACGTAATATGCTTAGTATTTTGAAATTTTCAATTCAGTAAAATAGAAAATTAATTGCTGTGTGCTATTACATAAATTTACATAATATGTATAATATATTCTCTCCCTAACATTATGATTATAGATGAAAAAAAAAAAAAAAAAAAAATAGAGAGAGGAAAATGCCACATTACTCTTTATTTTTTTTTCAAACAGAACACTCAATAAAATACACTGCCAATTATGGACACAATACTTCCTCGTGATTGGTTCACTTTGTATACACTTGGCCATTTTGAGATTTTATACTAAATCACTTGTACCTCCAAAACTGCTTAACCGATTTTCTTCAAACTTATCTTAAATACTACAACACCGTTTTTCTAAATTCTAGATCCTACAAAAAAATCTGTATTGGAAAAAAAATTCTTATTTTAGCACTTCTTTGTCCAAAATTTTGAATTTTCTTAACACTCTTGATCAATTTTTTTCTCTCGGATAACGTGTGTATTTCTTGATGGACAGATACATTTTTTATATTTTTTCTGATTGAGGAAATCTCACAAAATTTGGTACAGAGAAATCAAAAAAATGAAGGCCTGATAAAAAATAAATGAAGTACTTGTCGACCTTTCCCATACAGGGTGTAGAAAAAAAACTGATTTTCAATATTTTTTCAAAATTCATTATTTTAGCTTCAGAGGAATATTGGGCCTGCCCATGAAGGCTCAACATTTTGAGACAAGAAATAATAAGGACAATACATAAAGCAAGACAATTTTAGTCTTAATTCATTTAAGGTTGGTGGTCACTACTTTGAAACCCTGTATGCTGTTATAGCCACCCTTTTACAAGAATTCAATATTATTTTGGTCAAACACTAGAAGAGCATATTATTTCCATTCATAGCTTTACAGAACTAATAAATATTATGAAATTCAGATTAAATTTATTCCATACTTTCCGTATATTTATTGGATATGATGTTTTACTCTCTATAAATACATACATACATAAAACAAGACAATATTACTCTTCACCCAATATAATGAACTATGAAAAAATCATTGAAAACCCGTTTTTTTCTACAGCCTGTATGGGAAAGGTCGACAATGACAAACACTTCATTCAACTATAAAAATTGGCCTTCATGTTTTTGCTATCTCTGTACCAATTTTTGTGTGAATTCCTCTATTGGCTCTATTAGAAAAAATTAAAAATATTTTTGTCCAACAAGAAATACACACGTTATACGAGAAAAACCTATACGTTCCGCTCAATTTGTGATGCAGTGTAATATGAACTATTATGACCCGAACAGTTAGAAATAATAAGACCCGAATCATCAATCATCAGTGTGATGATCACTGATCAAATATCATTTTGAAAACACAATCAATTCAAAATGAACAGAATGGGCCTAATTACATCCTGTTTGTTCTCTCCCACCCCATCCATACCTCCTACATACATTATGCCCACCTGGAAGTTAACTCTCCTTTTCTCTCATATTAGGATAGGAACGGGGCGCTGACCCGCTGTCGAATTGTCCGCGCAATTACCGCAATTACAAACAAATACATTTATTTTTAATTGGTCACCATATGTCCCCAAAATTTGCCGCTTGTTCTCGTTCATGCTCCCCTTTTCAAAAAATCAGGACGACAAA
Source organism: Bactericera cockerelli (assembly GCA_024516035.1). Classification (NCBI taxonomy): domain Eukaryota; kingdom Metazoa; phylum Arthropoda; class Insecta; order Hemiptera; family Triozidae; genus Bactericera; species Bactericera cockerelli. Next base: position 24,510,633 of record CM044958.1, read on the forward strand.
TATCGAGAGGTCTGTGTTTAACTCTCGGTGATTAGAGTTAGATTAAATTGGGACTAATAAAATAAGCAATCCCTGCAATGTGACAACAATGAAATTAGATTTTTTGTCGAATTTGAAATGTAAAAAAAGTATTGACGCCGGCGCCGACGGTAGGGAATGGTAAATGATGAAGAGAATTGAAGAGGTTAGAACTGGTGAGGAATATAATCCCAAGAGTAAATTGAAAAGAGGAATGAATGATAAAGGATAAACCCAAGGGTGAATGATAAAAAGGAATAAATGGTGAAGGATAAAAGGGAATAAAAGGTGAAGGATAAAAAGGAATAAATGGTGAAGGATAAAAAGGAATGAATGGTGAAGGATAAAAAAAATCAAGGGTGAATGATAAAAAGGAATGAATGGTTAAGGATAAAAACCAAGGCTGAATGGTAAAGAGGAAAGGATAGTAAAGGATAAAAACAAAAGGTGAATGATAAAAAGGAATGAATGAATGGTGAAAGATTAAGGGGAAGGGTGAAGAGTGAAAGTTTAAGCATGAATAAGAAGGGTGAAGGTTGAGGGGTGACAGTACTAATTGCCGAGACACAGATTCTATGCCTCTTCATACCTAGTGAGACAACATGTGATGGCAACGTGTTCTCTCATGCCTGTTTGATTGAGGCCTAGTATGGTGTATGGTACAATGGTACATTGGCACAATGTATGGCCGCGTCAGTTCGTGCTTTATTTTGACTGTGAAAAAAATGTTTTCTTAGGAGAACATTTTTTTCAAACTTCATATTTAAAGTATTGTATATTCATATTTCTATGTTAAGGTACTTCAGTACTTCAGGGAACTATGCACTGTCTTTCTATCTCTATATATCTTTTCCAAGTCTAATGGTGGTCCATGTAACCCCATGAAAATGCATATAGCCCCAGTCCCCAAGTGAAGAAGTAAAAGTTTACAAACATGTTTCTTGGTGCAACCACCAAGGACTTCTATTCAGGGATCCAAAACAAAGCTCATGGACAAGTATTTGCTGTCCGTTGAGGGTCCTGCGATGGGGAGATGGCCTTTAGAACACCGCGGAACCAAATTTTCTTCATTCTATTCCTTTCCTTATCTTATACATAGAAAGGAATGTAATCTCCCTATTTATTTACTACCTCAATTCTAGTACTTGGTTGACGCAGTACAGGTTCATTTTTTTCTTTTCTAAATAATAATGTGTTTAGTTATTATAAAACCTTTTCGAGGCAACTCTATACCTTGTTCTGTACTACCAAAGACATGGTGTAGGTAACTGATCACAACAATTACAAATTTGAATAAATTATGTCTTTCTTCAATCATAAATAAATAATATGGTTATATTAAATTATTAATTAATTGATTATTCATTGTTTGTTGCTTGGCATCAGCCCTAGGACAGTAAGCAGTATAGTAGGTAGAAGCATTGGGATTACGGAAGTGAAGACTCTTAGGAACCACTCCAAAGACATCAAGTGAATAAATAAAAGTTAATCCTGGGAGCTCAAGGGCTTCACTTTTAATTTATTTCAAAACTTTGGACTCCGAGCGAAGTGACCTTTTATGTCATAAGAAGAAACATTTGTTTAAAAGCTCTCACTCTTGGAAAAAGTATGTAATCCCTGAAGAAAACTAGCATCTACAAGAGATTCTGATTAAAGTTGGATGAAAAAAGTGGAACACTAATGTATGTAGACGACAATAAAATTAAATTTTAATGTAATAAAGCGGAAATAAATCATACGTTTGGTCGGTTTGGTGGTTCATTTGGTTTTTTCTGGCAATCCTGACATTTTTAAGAAGTAAGAGACTGAACATTATTTGTTATTTTTTATTTTTTAAACCGACCATAAAAGAACTTGTTTATAAAGCCATAGTAAGAAAACAATATCTTTATGAAAATGATCGTTTCCGCATGGTTGGGAACTTTTTTTTTTTAATTTTGGTTTAACGTCACTTTCAACTGCTGCATGGTCATATCACGACAAGGGGTGGGAACTTCAATCTAATGATACTGAATTTCCTAATTCCACATTTTAAATGATATAAACCGAATTGTCTAATGGGACATTTGAAAATGGCCAAGGGAAGGTTCCGTTAAGCTGTTATGAAAAACAATGGTAATGATAATGGAAATAATATACTCATAGTAGGTAAATGGTACCATTTGTGGGATTAACATATTTTGCAAATTTTTTATTCGCCTCAGTATAAAACGACGCATAATACTATACTGTATAGTATTCACTGTCGCACAGTACGGCTAATGACCCCCAGCATCAGGTTAATGCTGTTTACGATAATTATGGAAGCGCTTTCCATTGGAAGATTTTAAATGTGGACTATATACTTTTAGAGGGATAAAGTACTTTTAAAGGGATTTTGGAAAGGCAATCTCGTTCTATAATTTCTATTTTGCTTTCTCTTAATGAAAAAGGAAAAGGATTTTGCATGCCATCTACCTCTCTTGCATAGAAAGAGGTAGTTGTACTAACTAGGTACAGACAGCATGGGGGGGTGGGGGGGAGATAATTTACGGAAATTTAAATAATGCGAAGGTCTGTAAAAAAAAATCTCGAGATATAAATAGTCCTATTAACATGACAACACTGCAGACGCTGCACCATAGATATGTGTAGAGCCCAGGGCAGGAACAGTCCTCGTCAATCCGATAGTAATTTCTTTGCGAACGAAGAACAACCGATAGCAAACTATACATAATAATTAATAATACATGATGTAGTAAGCCAGTGGTATTCACTAATTTGGAACCAGACCACTAAATAACGTAGAAAGCTGTAAGGAATTGTTGCGAGCTCGAGATACCTTGGCAAGTGAAGAATCATTGTGACATAATGGTACTCATAGTCTTTATATACGTATTATGTAAAATTGTTAATGTATGTAATACAATGCAATAATAGAATGTTCATTGTTCACCTATGAACTTCATAAGTACATAGCACATGAGATTTAAATAGTCTTTTAAATTGTATTTGAAAGCCGAGCTCCCTGTAGCTTATCTGTTTCTCTTCCGTCATTCCCTCTCCCCTTATTCTTACCCTTCATCTTATTATTCATTATATCCCTACCTCCTCCTCCTCCTTCTTCTCCTCCTCCTCCTCATACTCCTCCAGTCCTCCCTACCTACTTCACACTCCCAGGCTTCCGCATCTCTTGTTTTCAATTCATCCATCCTTTGTATCTCTCTAGACTGCTGCTTGCTTATATTCCTCCCGCCTTACTTTAATCACATCCTGAATTATATTACTTCATGCAGAAATTACGTGCGGAAGAACCGAGAGCCCGAAAAAATTGTCAAGTGACTTTGTCAGTTCTGATCCCTACCCTGAGGCACTTTGCCAATTCAATTATGTTTTGAACTTTACATAAAGCAGTACATACATTATTCCAGGTAGGTTCGTACAAAGAAAGAGGGAGAGTTAATTTAAAAAGATAATGATAAAGCTTCTTTCTAAAATTTGAATCATGTGATCAGTCAATAACTGAATAAAAAGATTAATTATAACTATAATAAGTCAAAAGTTTCCTGTGAATCTGGAAATGTAAAAAGAAGTAGAGCATTCTACCAAACATCCAAGTGTAGTGTTAATGATTGAATAGCCTACACTCTACAGGCAGGTCTACTTTGCTCAAATCTTGGCGAGTCAATGCATTTATAGGTTTCTAAGGTCTTCTAAAATTGAAATAAAACAAAGAAAACACATTCCATTTGACGGCGTTGAGCGCCTCTCTCAATCTCTTTCCTATCCAAATGTCTTTCCATTGAACAGAGTTACATAGAATATCTGAGCAGAGCACTACAGTAGTGTTCCAGGGGGTGAGACATTGAGGAACATAATAGAGGCGTCATATATCACTTGCATACGACATGCTACAAGGCACCTAATGGCAGACGAGGTTTGTTATGTATTGCTCTCAAATTATAGCAGAGAGAGCGGAGGGTCTCTAGATTAGACGCGCAGTGAGAAGGAAAATAGCGAGGCGGAGGATGAGGAACCAGGGAAGGTGACGGAGAGAGCAAATACAGAGGAAGAGAGGAAAAACATTTGACATGAAGAAATGAGTTGCTTGCGAATGAAAAAAGAACTGTAGAGGATTGATGAAGAGGTACAAAAGAGTGATAGTGAAACTAGTAAAGAAACAAATTCCGATTTCTAATATCAGAAATTTTACGGAAGTAAAAATAACAAGAGAAGTAAAAAGATTAACAATTGAAAAAACGATAGGTCGATAAATTGAACGGTTCTCATGTTTGTATTGAAACCTGTCTTCCTAAACTTTGCGACTGAGACTGAGGTTGAAGAAGAAAAAGATAAATAAAAAATCTGGTGTAAACATCACACGACTTTCCTTATCATATTAGGAATGGAAACAGGACCAAAAGCCACTGGTGACTCAAAGGTAACAGTGAGCTAAAAATCAAAGCCAAATTCGTAATCAGCACCTCAAAGTCATTGGATTTGATATGTCACAATCCCCATCTAGGATGAATAATAAAAAAGTTAGTCTGAGCGGGTCCCCCCCAAAATACCGGTAAATTGGGGCCGAGGTCCAAAAAGTTCAAGATATCAAAAAAATGATAAGAAGAGACCCCCATTATTTTTTTAATCAAAGAAAATGTTGTTCTGTAATTTTTTTTGTATCTTTAACCAATTCATAGAAGCGGCGCTTGCGGCCAATATTTGCGGCCCTGCGGCCGCATTTTGCGGCCGATTTCAACCAAAAGTTTCGTGGTTCGTCTGGTGTATAAAATTGATTTGCATACTAAATTTCAAGTCTCTAGCTCTTACCGTTCTTGAGATATCCTGTTCACAGACAGACAGACAGACAGACAGACAGACAGACGCACGGACCAATGGCTGAAAACAACTTTTTTGGTATCCTGAGGCTATGATTCGTCCAGAAATGTGAAAAACTGGGTAGGTCAAATTTTCGACGAATACAATACTTTCCTTATTATAGGATAAGGAAAGTAAAAATATCACCGAAGAAGAGAGAAAAATAAAGGAGTTGTCTGAATATAAAGTGAAACAAAAAAGATAAACAAAGAGAAAATTAAAACCAAACAAAAGATAAAGAAAGCAAAATTAATGATAGTGTTTGTATGGGTGAGAGAGAAAGAGAAATACAGAGACTTATATCGATGACCACGAGCAAGAAAGTTCATCCAAAGTGAAGGACATGAAATAGAAAGAGCTGGAAATGAAGAGAGAAACCAAACAAGATGAAAAGAGAACACAAAAGCAAGGTTGATGACAGAATGGAACAATGGAGAATATACTGAACTAAAGGGCGAAGGAGGAGGTAATGACAGATAAATTAAGAAAACAAGTCTGATAGGGAATATGTGTCAATATTGATAGTCCAGTATTTCCATGTATGGAACATCAGAATATCATTGACAAAACAGTAAAGATAAGAACAACAGTTACTGCTGCAGAGATAAAGACAACAAAGGTTAGCACAACATTACATAGACTAGTGCAGTTTCTGTTGAAAACAATGCAATATTGTTGAACAATATTGTGTGAAAGCATGAGGCAATCATGAAGTCGAAGTCAAGAGTTATAAAGTAAACTAAGACAGAATTAAAAAACAAAACTGTACCAAAAACTTTGCAAAGGAAACCGTAGCAACAAGGTACTATGGTACCAATCTAATCTTCACATACATAAAAAATCCATTTACATTTGTTCATAATCAACAGATCTCCGAAAAGGAAGGACCGAATGACCCCCAATTTGGATCGGAGTCTCCTTTTGGTATTTAGGTGAGAAATACTAAGAAAAGATTTGAAAAATTCCAAATAAGACACCAGCCAAGGGCAAAAAGCTCAACGGCGACTAAGTGCCGGGTTTTCACTAGATAGCATTTAAGAGAATAATAACAACAATAACAAAAACAACATCAAAAACACCACCACCCTTTAGGTTAATTATGTGACAAACGTCTTTTAACTGACTACCGGGAGCACTTATCTCAGGGTTTTTTACAACGTTTAATATGTATTTAAATTTACTTTTTATCTACACTTCAAAAAAGTTGCTCGGGAGGTTATGAAACGTCCAAAAATATGAAGAAATTGAAATTGGAGCAAAAAAATATTTTTTTTTTTACAAGAACACAAAATGTAGATATTATTATATATCTTAAATGTAGTCATCTGGTGTCATAAAAAAAAACTATGGCAGTAGGATTCGAGCTAATAACTCAAATAATAACATATTCTCAAACAGGCAATTAATATTGATATCAATTTCTTCAGCAGTTGAATGTAAAAATAATCAAACCTTATTAAAGCTGTGAATGTTCATAATTATAAATTAAGTAGTTATCATATTTGTGTTAATCACATTCGTGATATTACAACTAATCGAACTCGCATTAGTAAATTTATCTACTCTGTAATCGGGACTTGAACCACCTACCTCCAGGTTACAAGTCCACAGCCTTATTGATCAATCTACCGAGGTCGGCTGATTCTAAATTACTATTATTAGAAAGGAAATGAACAGTACCGTGAATCTTACATTTCAAACGTTACATAAAATCAGCATAACATAGCCCAGATCAAAAAAAAAAAAAAAAAAAAAATATTACCACAAATGAGACCCCCTGCCCATTAAAAATTATGCTGACGGAGCTGAAATTTTTATTTCGTTTTTCAAGCAATTTACTTTTCAGTCTCATTACCTCACGACAATCTCCCCACGCGACGCAGAGAGCTTTCCTTGTATTCTCTTGGTACAATCTGGAATTAGACTTAGGGGACTGAGTGTAGAGTCAATAGTACGAGTATACGAGTATTATTATGTTTGAAGAAAAAGAATCCTAATAAAATATATATATAATGGATATAAGTAATAACTTGGAAACTTAAATATTTTTCATTTGTATAAGTTAAGCAAATATTTAGTTTTATTGTTTAATACACATCGATTGCAGGTTGTATACTTGGTCCATACCGCTGACATGTGGTAGAGTTCCAAGCATACAGGCTGCATTGCCGCGTTGAATTCCTATTGAAATTCTCTGGAAAAAGAATTCTTTGGCGCTTCTGGTGCCAGTGGTATGCTTATGCATCAAGTTATCGCCCACAACATTCAGGAACAACTTACCTATATCGTCATAACTGTGTTTGTGAGAATTGTGTGATTCCACATGAAGAGTATGGTGTTCGATTCCAAGTTAAGTAATTTGCACAGTAAAGCATGAAGGTAAAAAGTTAGAATATCTCATGACCGTGCAATTTTGGTCGTTCAGAAAACAGGAAATCACAATGACATCCCATTTGGATATGCTCAGCATATTAATGTGTTATTAGGCTATTACTCAGCATTTATTCGTCGAGTTAGAAATCGATTTTCAAAGTTTCTTTCCTCTGTTTTGCATTAATAAGAAATCATGTATTGTATGATCTAATCACCGTCATGTTCGGGTGATCGTTTGAGGAACAGGATCGTTCGGAGGCGATCCCTGATCATCCTCAAAGGCGGTTGGGATGGCCTATGGTCAAGTGTTCGGATACGCCATCATACCTTAAAACTAAATAATTAAAGTTAAGAAAATAAAAGAAAGGAGAAATTGCAAAACTAACTCCGCTCAATACATCTTATAACGTGAAGAAGATGGAATAATATCTTCACATGGCGTAGGTATGGGGTACCTACGCTTGTGAAGATATTATTCCTGTGGAAAATAACAAAATCATAATACCAAAAAAAAAAAATTAAAGTTAGCGATTGTCGGTGTTGCAAGATATTGTATATTCTAAAGTATATTTCTGCGTTTCATTATTATTATTATTTATCTCTAGATGAAACTTTTTTTGCAAAAAAAGCAAATCAAAAAGTGACCTCTTTTTCTGATAGAAAAATATGAAACTGAAAATTCCATCATCAGATAAAGTTGAGGTAACCATTAACACACGATGAAAAAACTTTCATAGCATATTCGCTTAAAGTTTTGCAGAAGTTTAAAGATAGAACGTTTTTTGTAACCTTTAACCTACTTTCTAACCAATGTCTTTTCTTGAACATTTCTTTCTAAAAAAAGCAAATTAACTGGCAGATCATTTCTTACAAAAAGTTAGCTGTGTTTTTAAAGTACACATCAGAGAGAGATAGAGAAAGAGAAAAGAGAGAGAGAGAGAGAGAGAAGAAAAAACAACAATGATAACAGAAATTTTGTTGAAAAAATCTTGCATCATTGTCAATTTTTAAAAGTATTTTTCATGCTTGAGGAAAGTCGTGGTGAAAAGTCCTCATGTTTAGGCGATTACATCTAACAGGTTTTGGGTGGAAGAGATTGCCATAGGCAATAACCCCGCCCTTTAGTTAGGACATATGTATATATTTTATTTATTTTTTTCTTGTGTTATATTATTATTATTGTCATTTTTATATTTACTTTTTCCCATTATTTGTCTGAATTTGTCTGTATGTTCTACTAATAAAGTGTTTCTAAATAAAAAAATAAATAAACAGGTCATTTCCAGTGCTCTGACCACTAAAGCTTCTATAATATAGGATAGGTAACAGGTACTTGCAAAGGTGGTCAATCTGAAGATATGTATGTTCTAGTATGCTATCATTTATTCACATTTAATACAGTGAAAAGGTACTTCAAAGTTGCAGTAAGAACAGATGGTAAAATTAACTTTTCCCATGATTAATGCTAAAGAATATATCAGTAAACACATACTCCGTGCTATCGCTTAAGTCTAGTAAAGGTTCTGTTACAAAATTTGCCAAAGCGTAATTACGCTAGCTGGATCCGCCCATCATATTGGTCTTTAATCCATTTCAATCCATCATAACCTTCCAGCATGCTCGTAATTTCAAGACTAAAAATAATTACATCTCCAATAGCAATGTATGTCGTGTATTTCTTCATTTTGTTTCTCTTTTTCTACATCTTCCTTCTTTCATAATCTCTCTATTTTTCTTCTTTCTTAATCTTTCTCTCTCTCTCTCTCTCTCTCTCTCTCTCTATCTCTCTCTCTCTATCTCTCTCTCTCTCTATCTCTCTCTCTCTATCTCTCTCTCTCTTCCTATCTCCCTCTTCTTATCTCCCTCTTCCTATCTCCCTCTTCCTATCTCCCTCTTCCTATCTCCCTCTTCCTATCTCTCTCTTCCTCTCTCCCCCCTCGCATCATTTTTCCATTAGCTTCCTCTCAGTCAATATTCCTCCACCTAATTCTTCTTCTCTCTCCTCAACTTGTCTGTCTCCTCCCCTTCTACAATTTCCTTAAATCCTACTCCTTCACATCTTTGTACGACTCTACGCGTATTATTATATCTCCGAGGCATATTTTCAATTCTCAATTCCTATTTTAATCTTTCTTCCATATTCCAATTTTTCATACAAAAAGAAGAAACCCTCTCCAAAATAACTCATAAACAGGGTGAACAGAAAAACACCAAAAAACATACAGGGCTATTCAGGCTATAACGCATCAACACTTAAATGTTTACTCAAACGGTCATCGGGGTAATTATGATAGATCTTGATATGTGATTATTCAGGCCTTGAAATTTTGTTGATTGTCTACACTTCTACAGTCTGACACACCCGGTATGTCAAATCGGTCCCAACTTATAGGTTGCTGCCGATTATACGAACCCAAATATTCATGTTGCTCGATCATTAAGGCGGCAGATTAATGGCCGAGGTCAGTCGTTCGAGTCCCAAGCATGGCAAATTTATCTAAATATAAAATACCGAGGATCCTGGGCCTACACCTTCGACCCCAAATCCTGGTACCTACCTACAGCTTGATATTGACAATTTTCGGGACTCTCTTGTGGCCGCTTACATTTAATATCATGCTTGGATTATTTTTCGTGGTTGGGCCTCCGTTGTGTTTTCGCACTCAGACTGATATGAGTAATTAATGTACAGCAGAAGAAATTCAGTTTAAGACACGCAGCATAATTATTTACCGACTAACACATGATTCAGTGAGCAGTATTTTGTTTTTAATAATATACTCGAACAAAAATCTTCTGTGCCAAATGGATTGATATGAACAGGTTGTTCTCTAATCTTTGTCCATAAATACTCGTATCTCGAAAAATGGAAAACTAGAAGATTTGAGAAGAAAAGAGAGCGTGAGAAAAGTCGACACATAAAGAAAAGGCGGGATAATAAAAACGGGGGCTCTTTAGTATTGTAAAAAGTTTCCCATAAAACCTATGGTGTGTTAACTACGAGACCATAAACGTAGGGAAATTTAATTTATAGCTGTCAGGAGGTGACGTGGGGCACTATCAACAGCGGCACAACGCCTGATATGATGATATCCAACAATAGTAGCATATACCCTACCTGCTTGTAATTCTAAATTACTCAGTCAGTCAGTCAGAAATATATTTACATGAATTTCTGATTTGTAATGATAGAAACTACACGTGAATTCATTAATTTATGTTTTTCTATTATATACTTTAATTTAATACAATCATGTATTTGATTTTTGTGACATCAGGATATAATACAGTTATTTAGTACACAGGAACATCAAAGCATGAGAAGATGAGAACGTCCTGAAAATGAGCCTGACCAAATTCCGTTAAACTTAATTACAATGTATGTCTGGCTGGGGGACTGTAAACAGGAAGTAGACCAGCATTGGCTTGGTTCTGGGGGCCCTTCTCAAATATTGGCCTCCTTTTAAAGACAGTGGTAGAAGTGCTGAGTTATTCCTGCACTGTCTGGCTACCATGGATCACGATGACGCCACCCTATGATGATGATAGGTTATCGTACCTACATAGTTTAATATGTTTGTGTATACCCGTACAATGCGAATAGTTTTATATTTCACACTCTTTCGAAGTCTCAGGTTTTTATATTGTTTATCTTAAAGATGATACACACAGGTATATGTGTAGGTGTGATAATATATTTCCTGCTCAGAAAAGTATGCACATACAGGAGGGATCAGTAAGTCGTGTTGAAAATTTCTCGAAATCCTATGATGGAAAAGTACATAATTATACATATTCATAACTTGTGGAACACAGCGGACTAATGAGTGACTCGACAGCTAGACATAATTATTATTCCCTTGCAATGGTTCATCATAAAACATGCTAGACACATAAGACAATTCTAGCGACATCCTTAAATTTGAACAATGTCCTTTTATGATGTACAAATCCATCCATCCGACTTTTCTTCTTGAGCAAACAATTTTGCCACATAAATGTTTAGAGTGTGAACCCTGTCGTAAAATGTGATGAAAATTCAATATTTGGACACACAAACAAAAAAATCTCAGTAAGGGTTCATCAGGGTTGGATGTAGAAGAGGGAGAGGTGGTCACTTCTTGGATAAGAAGCGGCAAATAAAGGATTGAAAATTCTATGCGCGCCCGAGTTTTAAGAGATATGCAATGTGCAGGGCTTAAGACAGTTCCTCACTATTATACCTGTAAAATTAGGATACGGGGGTATTTTACCCTCTCTTTGTAAGAAACTTACAAGTCAGACTGGGATACCCATAAATCTTCTAAAATATCGGGGTCACTGAAAAAATCTAGACCACGCTGAACGTTCTCCTTAACTTGAATAATCTACAAAGAATGGTGCCATGCACAAAGACTATTTATTGATTGTTGGTAACACTATTAAAATTTTCGCTAAATTTTCTCTAACCACTTTAAACAAACGCACATTAAAACTTTATTTTTATGATTTCGAAACATTAATTTTTGCCCATAAAATAAATTTATATCAAAAGATTTCATTTCAAGAACATCAGATTATCAACCTATTTCACAATTATAATTTTTATAAAACATAAAATCTAAAATTACAATTTATTGGTAAATTAAGGTCACGTCTGTTTATTTAGTGCAAGAAAAAAAGAACCTTGCAAAAACTCAATTTCAAAATAATAAAGTTGCCGCCGTTGTATTAATTGCTTTCATGATAGTCAATTTATGTATTTTTTTCACTTGGAAATAATGGGAAGTGGGAAAAAAAACTCCATGAGGAAAAAGCAGAGTTGAGTCGGGAGGTAATTTTTAATGAAAAATGTGGCTCTTATATATCTCAACACTTTTAACGCTGAAGTTCGTGTTATGAAAGTTCGATTTTCTAAACTTTTTCGTGTATTTTTTTATACTTTCATCAGAAAAAGCATCTGTTGCTGAAACAGTTTAGAAGGGTCTGATAAAATACTCTAAAGTTTCAAATCCAAAATTTGAAACTTTGGAATTTTCATAAAATTTGATATGGAAACTTCATGACGAAAACAAAGAGGTACTTTGTGTCATATTTTTACTGTAGCATGAAATTAATTTAAAGGCCCCTTGTGGATTACATACTTCTTTCACAAGGTTCTGTGAACCCCTGTCAAAATGACGAACTCTTACATTAGGACAGTACTAAACCCGCTACAGAACAAACAACATTTTAGCACTATTTTAAAATAGAATTCGGAGAAAAGATCAATACATATTTTTAAATTTACCAAAGTTAGATATAAGTCGACAGGTAGTTTCAGATGGAAAAAGGTCGGAAGTCTATGAAACCTCGAAGTTTTTGACCGCGAGGTTCGTTCCAAAATCACAATATTATTTTCATTTTCAATAACTCATTTTCCTTACGTCTTAAGGAATAAGCTGCTCTATACATTCTTATAAAGCGTTAAATTTCCAGAAATAAAAAGTATTCAAACATGTTTCTATTTGTGTTTGTTCCGTGTGGCTCTCGGCTAAGAATCAGACCACGGAGTGTTCGCCCTGTCGAAAAAGCGACTAACAGGAACATCTCTCAGAAGCTGTTGAAAATCTTCATAACAAAAAGATCTTCATAAAACTCTCAGGAGCTGCCAGGAAGCGGTTCAAATGGCTGCTCAAACAAGGCCTTAATATGTATACAAGAGGCCGGGCAAAAGCCGTAAACACAAAAGCCAAAAAGAAGCCTCGCCCAAATAAGCAAAAAAAATGCTCTGTCTGAGCAGATGGGAATTACGAATCCTTACTGCCTTTCTAACAGGCCACTGTAGCCTTAACTCGGAGGCGCCGTTTTGAGTCCAGTTGACCTTTATTATACGTATTGCGTCCGCTTATTCTAAATTATTTCATCTGTTTTACACAAATCTTTATGGATCTTAGTTTCCATCACTTAATAACAATGAAGGTCTCTTTCCACCAAACTCAACTTTTCTTACTTGTCTACTTTTGTAAAAATAAATCCCCCCAAAAACACCACTTCGTGGTTAAAAAAAGAAGAACGCCTCACTGAATAGAATGATTATAATTAGCTAAAAATAAATGATATCAAATTGAGAACACCTTTTCCCCTCTCTTCTTATTTCTCTGCACTCCTCTCTGAATTTATTCCTCTTATGTTTATTTTTCTTTATCCTTTCTAGGGGTCATCCCAAACTTGATCTATACTTATAAAAGAGAGTTTCACTCACTGACTGACTGACTGACTGACTGACTGACTGACTCACTGATTCATCACTGTTTCTCCGAATTGGTAAGTCCTAGGAAGCTGAAATTTGGTGGGTAGCTTTGTCTTACAGTCTAGATGTGCAATAAGACGGGATTTTTCGAAATTCCCACTACAACACCTGCCATTGGCGAAAAAGGACTTTTTACTTTCACCGCTATTTCTCCGCATTGATAAATCCGAGAAAGTTCAAATTTGGTAGGTAGCTTTGTCTTATAGTCTAGATGTGCAATAAGACATAATTTTTTGAAATTCCCACTACAACACCTGCCATTGGCGAAAAAGGACTTTTTACTTTCACCGCTATTTCTCCGCATTGATAAATCCGAGAAAGTTCAAATTTGGTAGGTAGCTTTGTCTTATAGTCTAAATGTGCAATAAGACGGGATTTTTCGAAATTCCCACTACAACACCTGCCATTGGCGAAAAAGGACTTTTTACTTTCACCGCTATTTCTCCGCATTGATAAATCCGAGAAAGTTCAAATTTGGTAAGTAGCTTTGTCTTATAGACTAGATGTGCAATAAGACAGAATTTTTTGAAATTCCCACTACAACACCTCTCATTAGCGAAAAAGGACTTTTTACTTTCACCGCTATTTCTCCGCATTGATTAATCCGAGAAAGTTCAAATTTGGTAGGTAGCTTAGTCTTATAGTTTAGATGTGCAATTAGACGGGATTTTTCGAAATTCCTACTACAACACATCTCATTAGCGGAAAAGGACTTTTTACTTTCACCGCTATTCCTCCGCATTGATAAATCCGAGAAAGTTCAAATTAGGTAGGTAGCTTTGATTTATAGTCTAGATGTGCAATAAGACGGAATTTTTTGAAATTCCCACTACAACACCTCTCATTAGCGAAAAAGGACTTTTTACTTTCACCGCTATTTCTCCGCATTGATAAATCCGAGAAAGTTCAAATTTGGTAGGTAGCTTAGTCTTATAGTTTAGATGTGCAACAAGACGGGATTTTTTGAAACTCCTACTACAACACCTCTCATTAGCGAAAAAGGACTTTTTACTTTCACCGCCATTTCTCCGCATTGATAAATCCGAGAAAGTTCAAATTTGGTATTTATTTTTGTCTTATTGTCTGAATCTGCAAAATTGGGCTTTTCGAAACTCCCACTACAACATCTGCCATTGGCGAAAATGGAAAATTTACTTCCACTACTTTTCTCCGCACTGGTAAGTCCGAAGAAGTCCAAATTTGGTATGTAGGTTTTTTTACAGTCTAGATGTGCATTTGGATGGGATTTTTTTAAAACTCCCACTACAACACCTGCCTATTATTCCATATTGGGAACCCCTAAAAAGTTCAAATTTGGTGTGTAGGTTCGTTTTACGGTCTAGATGAGAAATTAGAAAGATTTTTTTCGAAATTCCCACTACAACAACTGCCTGTTACTCCGTATTGGTAAGTCCAAAAATGTTCAAATTTGGTGTGCAGGTTTTTTTTTTACGCTCTAAATTTTCAATTAGACCGACCTCAATACACTACGGTCATGCCTCAATACAGTACGGTCATGCCTCAATACACTACGGTCATGCCTCAATACACTACGTTCATGCCTCAATACACTACGTTCATGCCTCAATACACTACGGCCATGCCTCAATACACTACGGTCATGCCTCAATACACTACGGCCATGCCTCGGCCCGCAAAGCGGGCGACAGCCCGCTAGTTTCTCTTAAAATTTACTTGTTGAACGGCAGTAAAAAATGGGTCCCAGTATGATTTTTCTGAACTTATTTGATTTGAACCGAGAAAATTACACCGCGACCGCCATTTTTTACTGCCGTTCAACAAGTAAATTTTAAGAGAAATCAAGTTTGGGATGACCCCTAGAAAGGATAAAGAAAAATAAACATAAGAGGAATTAATTCAGAGAGGAGTGCAGAGAAATAAGAAGAGAGGGGAAAAGGTGTTCTCAATTTGATATCATTTATTTTTAGCTAATTATAATCATTCTATTCAGTGAGGCGTTCTTCTTTTTTTAACCACGAAGTGGTGTTTTTGGGGGGATATCAGTTCTTTTTGTACGAAAAAATAGGTTCATACACTACTGAAACATTATGAATAACAAAAGTAAATAAGCTGGGAAAATGTGGATATACCAAGTTTTCTCATATTCCTTTTTTTTTAAGATATAGATTTAGCATAGGTATGTAATTTTTCTAAGGTCAATATATTATATTTGGATCACCGATTCGACCCCCTGAGTCCCCAAAGTGAGTAAATAATATATAAATTTGCACTCAGCCTATCAAGACCTTTTGATTCTATACTCCACATGATTAGGTTTATCTTTCAATGATAAATAGACCTCGGAGCTCCCATGAGGGACACTAAAACACTTGGATTTACAAATGCCAAAGAAATTAATTTGTAATCACCATATCAAGGTGAGGTAATGAGTTCTCTCCCGTTGTCCTTTTCTTACCCGAATTCTCTCCGGCTTGTTGCAGGGGTCACCACAAATATCTCTCGCGGAAATAAGACTATGCTTTTTTACATTAGGTATTTAAGAAAATGAAAACTATAAAATTATCATTTTTATATAAGAATCGGCTTTTTAAAAGGAAATCTTCAAAATCTCTAACTAATGAAAGGCAATGCCTTGAGTGTATAGTAGTGTTAGGTAAAATACATTGAAGGCCATGCCTCAGGAATAAAGTAGATTTAGGGATAATACATAGAAGGCAATGCCTCGGGTTTATAGTAGGGTTAAATAAATATATAGAAGGCCATGCCTTGGGTTTATCATAGAGTTAGGAAAAATACATAGAAGGCCATGCCACAGGTCTATATCAATGATGCCTATTAGGTGTTTCGATTATAATTTTTATGCTAGGCCTAAACTATGTAAGTATAAACTGAGGTCAAAATGCAAGCGACGAGAGACAATGAGGTGTTGATAATGAGCGGGAGAGAACGCGGTGGTGACGTCCCTTATCAACACCTCACGAGGTATGAGTGTACCCCGGACATGATGAACAGAGAAAAAAAACTGGCCTGAAGGGGATCGAAACCAAGTCATCGTGCGTGCAAGCTTTGTATGCTACCCATGATTGTCCAAAATCAATCTCGTAATGCCGCCACAGGTCATTGTCCAATTCTGCAACTACTACTATTTTCCACGCGAGGGTAATGG
>CM044958.1:24527399-24554899 GCA_024516035.1 Bactericera cockerelli
AGGGCTCTTTTCCCATAAGCGATGCCCTCTCTGAATTTTTTATGATTTAATTTTACCAATGATTTTTTTTTTTTTTTTTTTTAGAATAAATATATATTATATTTTTTCAATAAATATTTATCTTTTATAAAAAAATCTATATCACATCCCAAAAAAAAATGGATGAGTGACACAAAATATATTCACGCTTTTTGACATAGCCAATGGTATCAAGCTCACCGGGAGGCGAGCGCTCGTCAAGTAGCACTCGCCACCGGGCTATTATTATTAACTGGTTGGAGTTCCACAAGAGAAGCCCCAAGTATCATACTCAGACCAGGACACGACACTGAGAATGACGGGTTCAATAGGTCACACATTAATATCTACAACTCAAACTGTCAGGAGCTAGAATTCCACAATAGAAACAAATTGAATGAATTATGATTTTTTCAAATGTTTCAAATTACCGAACTGTGCAACTATTAGCCTTCGTGTTGTATTATCCAGAACATGGAATGGGCCTAGACATTATACGGTGGAACTCTTACTTGACAAGCTCAAATAAATATTGTTTCTGAAGTTCATGAAATAGAAGATTTTCACATGAATAAGCTTCTGTGCTTTATACAAATAGGCACGAGGATTGCAATGAAACTTTTATTTACCCAAAATTATTTTAAAATATTTTATACAACCTTTTTAGGTTTTCTTTTTTAATATTGGCATTCTCTGAACCATGTTAAACAGTGGGTGATTGTACATTTGCAAAATCCTTCAAGTTTTTTAATTATTCGGCCGATGTGTGAAGAATGCCTTATACAAAGAAAACTAAAGAAAGATACAATCAATTAGGAGACTACTACCCACGTATGTACCTTGGGGAGCCACGAATCCACAGAAAAGTGAAAACAATAATGATTCTCAATTATTTGCTTCTCTCTCATTATCCCTTCGGCATTCCTCTACACCTCTACAGTCTACAGGCTTCTGTGAGAATTGGGTAGAGATCATACGTAATAGTAGCGACCTTTTTACATTAATTGTAATTTATTACTTGGATGTCTCATGAAGAGTATTGTTCTTGTCATAAACATTTTGTCGCATCAATACATACTCACGTCTAGTACAATCCTCTACTCAATGAAGCAGCAATGTACTCTGACAGCAGACAGATCTCTCTCGTGAGTACAGGTTGCCAAGTTAGAGGAGACACGGTAGTGCACTTAGGAGATATAGAGGATAGAGGGCTAGTTGGACCATTTTAAAATAACGGAATTTCTTTCAAGTTTTTTTGTTCAATTTTGTTCAATTTATCTTAAATATCTAAAAGGAGGCAGAAGCATCTTTTTTTAGAGAGCTATTCAATCGGAATGCTGTATCACAAGTAGCCCAAAGAAATATCGACTATATCGAGCATGCAAGCTATAGATATGAGTGTGCTATTCTCCTCATAAAAAGTAGATATTACGCTCGCAACCGTTATTATTAGAATTCATTTGATTTGAGAAATTTTCATAATAATTTTCCCAATACCCATCACATCAACCAAGAATATGTATACGGTTACTACCAAGTCTTCGTCTTTATGTATTGAATCGGGTCTCATAGAACGAGGACAGGGCTTGAACTTTTGTGATTACAATGAGAAGTTCTCGATTTACACAAGAGAGAGAAGCAAGTAAATGCTAGGTAAGGGAATGGTAGTAAAAAGTATGAAACAAACAGCTATCATTGTTTTTACAACAGACTCACTCTTGCCTAAAGATTCTCGCATACCTTCAACAGGGAATATTGCCTTAGTTTTTTAAAGCATATATTTCTCTTTTTGTAAATGAGATTTCCAGGCTCTCGTTGTTTCCCTAAAATTCAGCTGTCTCCGCAAAAACCCACGAGACGACATACAGGGTGTCCCACCAAACTTGGACACCTCAAATTACTCGGCCCCTGAAAGAGATTTTGAAAAATAAAAAAATCTAGGGTACATGTGCTAATTATGCGGTTTCAGTCAGTAAATTTTTTTTATACAGGGTGGTTCAAAAGTCAGAAATTGAGGTGTCAACTTTCGATTTTTAAATAGATCGACCTGAATTTTATTTGATAATTTTACTTCTAAATGGTTCCTGAGTACTTTTTTAAACAAAAATTTTACATACAGGGTGGTTTTTTTTCGACCAATTTTTTTTCTAAATCTCGAATAACTCAAGTTTGTTTATTTTTTTCGATAACAAGAATAGAAAATGTTTGTGTAATGAAAACACGCACTTTCAATTGGCATCAAATTTTTTTATACAGGGTGGTTCACAAGTGAAATAATGACTTGATTTTTTTTAAAACTGAGTTTTTTTAATTTTTTATTTGGGATTAATAATTCTAACCTAATTTTACACATTTTTTGTTGATCATATCGAAAAACAAAACTAAAGTGTTGTACAGGGTGAGACATAATTTTTTTTGTGACACCCTGTATATGGGCAGTCAAAGAGACGTAAAATTAAATATAAAAACTAAATGTGTAAGAAAAAATTCGATTTTTAATTGTATAAAAAAGTTATGGTGTTTTAACTAATATTGTCACATGGACCACCCTGTAGATATTTTCTTAAAACATCATATGGGTAGTTGAAATTGTCTAAAATTCAACGAGGAGTCCAAATCTGAAAGAAAAAAATGAATTCAAAAAGCCATTTTCAATTTTGTGTCTACACCTACCTACTTTTTATTTCTAGTTTTAAAATCATTCAGTGTGTACACCAAATTGAAAATGGCTTCAAAATTCGTGTTTTTTTTACTTGTTTTCCCCCACGATTCGAAGTCTTCGTTGAATTTTATACAACCTCGAGTACCCACATGATAGTTTAAGAGAATATCTACAGGGTGGTCCATGCGACAATATTAGTTAAAACACCATAACTGTTTGATATCATTAAAAATCAAAGTTTTTCTTGCACATTTAGTATTTATATTTAATTTTACGTCTCTTTGACTGCCCATTTACAGGGTGTCACAAAAAAATTATGTCTCACCCTGTACAACACTTTAGTTTTGTTTTTCGATATGATTAACAAAAAATGTGTAAAATTAGGTAAGAATTATTAATCCCAAATAAAAAATTAAAAAAAACTCAGTTTTAAAAAAAATCAAGTCATTATTTCACTTGTGAACCACCCTGTATAAAAAATTTTGATGCCAATTGAAAGTGCATGTTTTCATTAGTCAAACATTTTCTATTCTTGTTATCGAAAAAATTAAACAAAATTGAGTTATTCGAGATTTAGAAAAAAAATTGGTCGAAAAAAAACCACCCTGTATGTAAAATTTTTGTTGAAAAAAGTACTCAAGAACCATTTAGAAGTAAAATTATTAAATAAAATTCAGGTCGATCCATTTAAAAATCGAAAGTTGACACCTTAATTTCTGACTTTTGAAGCACCCTGTATAAAAAAAATTTCATGACTGAAACCGCATAATTAGACCATGTACCCTAGGATTTTTTATTTTTCAAAATCTCTTTCAGGGGCCGAGTAATTGGAGGTGTCCAAGTTTGGTGGGACACCCTGTATATTGTATGGCTTACTAAAAAATTCGTCTTGTTCCTTCTGTAATGGAAATATAATAATGTATAGTTCGCTCTTAAATATGTATAGATATACACAGATTGTAATTAATTCTATAACTATTCCGGTAAAAAAAAAACAAAGGTCATTGCATCAAATAAGGAGAGACCAACTGAACTTTGCGTACAAAAGGTAGTCTCTTCAAAATAATAATGTCAACTGGCATCTAAATAATCATGTTCAAATACAGTTAAAATATCTGTACTAGCCCATGTAGGTATACTGAAAGAAGTCCTCTACTGCCAGTTTTCCATCAAGTTACTAAGGTCATTCCATCACGAGATGAACATATTCTCCCAGCCTACACCCTACACAGCGCCTTGTGCTTTGTGACCACTCGTCTACCCACGAAGCTCTACTTCCGATTCAAACAAATATTATAAAAACTTTTATGAGTTTTTTAAACAAAATTTGAAGAAGAAAAAATCAACTAATGAGACCAATTCTCTGACTTAGGTTGATTCTGGCACTCTTACTTACATTTTTTTACTCCTGGATGCCCTTTCTAACATCAATCCTGTTAAGGCCTTCGACTATTTGTGTATTTTGGACTGACATGGTTTGTACCGCACCCAACCAAGCAACGCACGGCGAGGTTAGGAATGAATACACCAAGCTCAAATTCCAATTCTTGTAAATTGGTACTGACTATTCCCGACCCAGGCTGGGTGAGGCTTTACCTCCGTTAGTAAAGAGATGGATAACTCACCGCCATGTGATGACACATTCACATCATAGTGACCAGACTTGGGGGCGCTGGGCCGGCGCAGAGCTCTGGCAACACTGAAAATATGAAGAACAACACAAAACTCATCACTGAAAAAAATTTTAGGTTTGTTTTTACTAAACAGTTTTGTAAAGGATTTTTAATCAAAAATTTCGTTAAAATAACAAGAAATTGATAAATCCCACTAATAGTCATTTGAGATTTTACTTGGGCGTTCGTAAGAATAATCAATCAATTCTTGTAAATCGTCTGATCGTAAAACCAACTAACGTGTTAATTACCGCAATCAGAACATTAGTTATGCTTACCAAGTTCTGTTTTGCTGGATCTATTACCAATACATTGGTAAGATTTACAAAAAGTTTGGTTAAATCTAATAAAATAATTCTGTTAAAAATACCACCTGATTTGTACATTTCTGATAATTAATAAACAAAAATCGTTTATTCTTACCAGATTTATATATGATAAAATACACAAAACAGTATTCGTTGGTTTAACAAGATTTTATCTAAAATTACAAACATGTTTGTTAAATGAACCATACGGTTTCAGATTTCTGACAGATTTCTTTAGCTAAGTTTACTAAACTTTTTGTAAAACTCGGTCGTTATGAAAATCATTTGTGGTCCCAACGAAAGTTTTGTTAATCACCCCTAGTCAATGACGGTTACAAGACTCTTTGATTAGATTTACTAAACAGAATTGTAGATTGAACAAAATTCTTGCTAAAAACACGTGTGTCGGGAGACGAGAGAGACAAAAGATCTACAACAATTAATAGATACCGAAAACAATTTCAGATTCAGTTGTTTTATGTTGATTGATGGCCCTGTGATTATTACGTCATATCTTTTTAAAATGGTATTGTTTTTTTTTTTTTTTTTTTTTTTTTTTTTCAAAATCAAATTGATTTATTTATTTAAATATTAACGTCTACTGGAGAACGTTAATATCTAAGTACACAGTTAATTTTAATATTTACACAGTTAATATTAATATTGTAATGTTTTGGGTTTATTCGTAGATGTTTTGTGTGATTTGGGTTGATAGGTATTGTGAAAGTTTAGTTATTGGGTGTTTTGTGTAAGTCTAAGTTTGGTTGATAGGTGGTGTAAGATTTTTGTTGTTTGATGTGTTGTGTAAGTGATGGTTTGGTTGATAGGTGGTGTGAAATTTTAGTTATTGGGTGTGTTGTGTAAGTCTGGATTTGGTTGATAGGTGGTGTGAGATTTTGGTTGTTTGATGTGTTGTGTATGTCTGTGTTTGTTTGTTATGTGAATGTGGTTGATGTGTACTTAGTGTGTTGTGTAAGTGAGCCGTGTGAATTTGTGTGGTTGGTGATTCTTTTTTATTTATTTAATGCAAGTATTTCATCAATTAAAACTTTAATTGTATGTATTTTAAATGTCTCTTAATGTATTTTAAATGTTTTCAACAAATTAATCTGTATTTTTAAATAAAAGCGTTGCATACATGCATTATTTTTAAATTATTGCAATTATATTTTGAATTATTTTCTCATAACAACTTAGTTACTGAAATTGTTGTAAAAGTTTACTACAGGCGTTTCTGAAGTTCACTATGATTTTCAGTGAAGTTTACTGAGGTTATCAGTGAAGATTACTGAGGTTATCATTGAATTTTTTTGAAACTAACAGTGAAGTTTACTGAAACTATCAGTAAAGTTTACTGATATTATCAGTAAAATTTACTAATATTGTTCGTGAGGTTTACCAGACGAGTCAATAGTGTGAACGAAATGGGTTGCTTAAACTTACTAAACAGTTCAGTAGATTTAACCAATCTTTGGCGTAAGCAATAACAAGTCTGGTTGTTTAATCAACTATTACTATGTTTAAAATTACAAAACACTATCATAAGCCATACTGAGTCGATTGAATGTACTAATGAAGTATTTTGTAAACTTTACTAAACAGTATTGTAAATTCAACAAATTGAAAGAAACAACCTTAATAAGCATAACAAGATGATTCGTAAGCATTATGAATGCATACTTGAGATCTTACTATAGACTTTAGTAAAGACAATGGAATTTTTTCTTGTCAAAAATACAATGATGAGTTTAGTAAAAGTAACTAAACATAAATTTGTTGGATGAACGAAAGATATCATTATCTTTACTAAATAGAGTTTACGAAATTTGATTTGTAATCTTAACAAAACATTTTGCTGTCACTCAATCAACCCTAAGACTTGTGAAATTTACTAAAGTTTTAGTAAGCCCTACAATAAATTTTTTTCAGTGCAGGTAACATTAGCGTGAAACAATTGAGGCACTGTTAGGTATAATAATATTTATGAACAAAATTGTGTGGGATTGATGAGATAAAGTGCCGTAGAAACAGAAATAAAACTATATATTAAGAGTTGTAATGTTGAAATCTAAATACTTAGCATTGAATATTAAAATTATATACATATTTTTTTTTTTAATAAACTGGTTTAACATTAAACAAGCTGACGTAACACGACTAAGTCTTAATCAGAGTTTTCTAAAATCCGGATTTAAAAATCAGAAGTTTTCTGAAATCTAAACTAAAATGCCGGATTTTAGCTATAGTAAAATTATAAAAGGTCGTAAATATAAAAACATGGTTAGCGGAATTTGACTTTTTTTGCAAGGAATAAAAGAAAGAGTTGTGATGTGCCGTTCAAACCAGTTTATTAATGAAGATTACATAATTATATTATACATGTGCATTATTTATACTTAAATAAGCTTATTTTCAATGTATTTCTATCTTTCACCTTCACATTTTGAGTTGATTTAGTAAATTTCATAAGCGCCTTTTCCATAAGTAGTCCGTGCTAATAGTTATTATAGTTGAGTAAGACTGAAAACTGGACAGGATTTATAAAATAATGGGTTCATGGATAGTTTCAGCTTTCCACAATGCAAAGGTTCAAACTATGTGGTCTGACTACCCTAGACATCTATTGTTCTCGCGGATTTCATAAGCTCATCACCTCCTCACTGGATTACAATTTTCCAATTATACAAAGGCCGGTGTCCGTCCGAGAGCAACATTTAGTTTCGCAACATTCCAATGGCACCGCTCTTCCTTTACAATCTAATGAGATCTCCATTACTTTGCAACAATTAGCATTCAAAGTTTGAGACAAAATGCCGCGAAACGTTGCGAAAGGCAAAATATCGCGAAAGCCTTTGTCTACTAAAAAATATCCATACTGAAAAGAATATAAAATTGTGTTATTTTACTTCCGAGAAATTTCTAATATTAGAAATCGGAAGTATTGTGTTCGTTTTTGTAAAAAAAAATATTTTTTTGCTCCGATTTCAATTTTTTTTCAGATTTCTGGACGTTTCATAACCTCCTGAGCAAATTTGGTTTTGTGTCTGTCTGTCGGTCTGTCGTTCTGTCGATCTGTCGGTCTGTTAAAACGATTCCTTGTAACGCGCAAATCTCGGCAACTACTCGACCGATTTTGATGAAATTTTGCACACATCTAGCAGACATTCTGTAGATGGTTCCATTTTAAATTCATCGAATTCGTACTAGCGGTTCTTGGTGAAAGAGCCCATGCGCCTGACCACTAACTTTTTACTTAAACGCTTATATCTCGTGAACGGTACACCCGATTTTAATGAAATTTTGTGTGTGTATGCATATAATTGTTTTACATAGGCTATTTATATATATTTTTTAATTAATTATAATTAGACTCTGATATTTAAGAAAATCCGAAATTTTGGACAAAAAAGTCAAAAAATAAGGACCACGACTTGCCGATACAGAAATTTTTGTGGAATCTAGAATATAGAAAAAACGATTTTCTACCATATAAAACAAATTTGAAGAAAATCGGTGCAGTCGTTTTGGAGATACAAGTAATTTAGTATAAAATCTCAAAATTGGCACGTGTTAACAATGTGAAACAATCACGAGGAAGTATAGAGTCCATAATTGGGAGTGTTTTTAAACATATACACAACTATTGCAAACGCAATGATTTAAAAATTACCCTATAACGTGTAAAATAAACTCGTGTGAATATCACACGAGGCTAATGTCAGTATAGGTACCTGGTAGCTGATGTCAGCAGGTACCTGGTAGCTGATGTCAGCAGGTACCTGGTAGCTGATGTCGGCAGGTACCTGGTAGCTGATGAAGATGGTAACAGTAAGAGACGAACATGTCTATGAAGAATGCCGCTCGAGCAACAAGTAGAAAAGTTTTATCTAGAAAGGAAGCTGCAATTTCCTTTCCAAATCAAAACACTCAAGTCCTTGCGAAAACATATCGCTGATAACAGAGCTGATAAGGTTGGCCCGATGACATAGCCTAGCAGGTGTGAGCGTGATATAAATAGACCAGTCTGGCTAATAGAAAATATGTCAAGGTTCTCAAAGAGGAAAATGACGATGTGTCGGAAGTTTCTATTATTGAATGAGGTGCTTTCTGTGCACGGCTCAACACTTTGTCAAGTACGCTGCTTGCATGTGTAAGCTGAGTATGGAATCCTTTTGTACCAGATAATACTTATGATATGATGCATGTAATCATCTTGTTATTTGATGTGATAATGATGATGGTGTGACGTATGTGATATTGATATTGTACATATAAATTCCAACTTTAGCTTTATAGAGATTAGCTAAGACAAGCTTTTTCCTGGGATTTCATGAGGGACGAAACATTCTGAGGAATTTTGGCTTTTATCTTTGCCAAGCCCCTTAACTTCTGCATCATTCGGCCGAGCTAGCTCGGCTGGTTAAGGATATTTCCTATTTGTCGTCTCACGACAGGGCACAGATGTATTCGATTTCGATTCTCTCTCCAAATGTCAAACGGAAATGGTATTGATGCTGAAAGTAATAACATTTAGAAAAGAAAAAATGCACCACCATTCATGGTTGGCTGAAGAATGACGTTAAAAAAAGGACAATGACATTAACAAGAGCTTGTCGCAGTCAGTAAAAAACAATCCAATAATCCCTGTCTGAAAAGCGAAGACAAAAAGAGAGAAAGTTAGAGGAGTAGAAGATGCTGGGTGAAGATAATGGTGTCCTCATAAATTAAGTTCAAGAGGGATAGAAAACTAGGAGAGAAGGTGTGAAAGCCCTGTCAGGAGAAATACGTGTTAAGAGAGGATTAGGATGGAGATATAAGGGAGGAAAGAGAAAAAATAAGAGGAGAGAAGAAGAAAAAAGTGGATAAAGAATAAGAGAAGAGAGATGGGCAGAAAATAAAGGACATTAGGGGGAGATGGGCAGAGGGAGGGAGAGGGAAAGAAAGAAGATAGAATACAAGAGAGGACGCTGGACCTTTAAAAAATTCTATAGATGGCACAACATTTTTCATTATTTCCCCTTCAATAGCCACTTTGCCTCCCCTCTCCTAGCATTGTTAAGACGAATAGGTCACTGGGGGCGGGGTCATAGTCATTATCTCCTTATCACCTTCGCATTTCAAGGGTCATCTCTTCTCTCTCAGTTCGTAATGCCAAGCCAGTTTATCTGGAGAGAGCAGATAACCTAGGAAAGAGATTATACCGTAGCAGTAATAGCTCCTAGGTATGTTCTTCTCGTCTTAATGTTATTATTTCATCATACTTATTTACTACTACTGCCAATTCATGGATACTGTATTCGCAGTATTGATTAGATAAGAGAATGATGAGTGAGTGATGAGCTCAGCTACACTGCCCAAGTGCCCATGGTGGGCTGGACATGAACAGCTGTTACCTGACCTATTTGACGCAGAAGTAATAATATGACGTACCTGCCTACCATGTTTTCTTTTATGAATACTCTATCTTGCAAACTTAAGGACTCAGAAGAAAGCAGTTGACCAGCTGTCAGTAATGTTCACATGAAATCACATTACACTGATATAATGGTAAGCACTAACTCAATATACACTAGTGTATAATATTTCCTTTCTTTTTCCCGCTAATTAGAAAAAAAAACCGCGGCGTGTTTTTCACTAATTGCTTCATGGTGTTAATGCGATAAATATTCCTACCCACTACATGCTGCATATTATTCTCCCTCTCACAACACTCCCGACACGACACGCATATAGTAAAACAGAAATAGAAGAATGACAAGGAGACTTGTTGTGCATATTGCGTTTTGAGAATTCCCATGATATTTACTTACTTTTAATTGTTTAAACTAAATTAACATGGAAACTAAATGAGAACATGTATGAGTTTTCAGAACAAATTTGTATTCGAATTCCCTCCTCTATTAGGTCGGCGAAGACTGCCAAGTTCTATTGTTCCAACAATAAAGTAAAAATAAGTTGCCTAGACCTGAAAGTTAGTCAAAATGGTTTTATTTATGTACGTTACTCTGAGTATACTCTTGCTGATGGATAGAATAGAACAAAATAAAATCAAGAAATGAGCAAAGAGAAAATTTGACAGTAGATAGACCCATATTATGTATTAAATTCCTAACCCTTCAAGATGTGGAGTATCACCAAAAGGTTGAGAAACCTCCAATTTTTTTCGCTTGACTTTATATTTAAAATTCAAAGCTGTCCAACCGTGGACACAATACTTCTTCGTGATTGGTTCACATTGTATACACTTGGCAATTTGAGATTTTCTACTAAATAACTTGTACCTCCAAAACTTCATAACCGAATTTCTTCAAATTTGTTTTAGATGGTAAGTATACTCTTTTAAGTACATTCTAGATTCTACAAAAGTTCTGTATCGGGTAGACCTTATTTTTGCACTTTTTTGTCAAAAATTTCGGATTTTCTTAAAATTATAGTTTATTAAAACATAATTACAAATGGTATGTAAACACTAATACGCATACAAAATTTCATTGAAATTGGGTGTGTGATTCACGAGAAACTAGAGTATAAATAAAAAGTTAGTGTTCAGGTGCATGGTCTCTATCTCCAGGAACCGCTAGTGCAAAGTTGATGAAATTAAAATGGGACCATCAACAATAAGTCTCCTATATGAGTACAAATTTTATAGAAGTCAGCTCAGTCAGTGGCTTCTGAGATTTGCGAGTTACCAGGAATGTATTTAAAAGACCGACACAAAACCAAAGTTGCTCAGGAGGTTATTTCCAGAAATATAAAACAATTGAAATCGGAGCAAAAAAATATTTATAAAAACGAATACAATACTTCCGATTTCTAATATTAGCTATATAATCTATAGAAATATATAGAAAGCAGGCTACAACACAGACCACAAGCGTCTACAGTAGCTCCTGTTTCATGGCTACGAAACAAAAAAGGCTGTGAAACACTCATCTTTAAAAAAAAAAAATATCAGAAGTAATAAATCTAAAACTCACAAATGAGGAAAATTAATTTGAAATATCTTGAAAACGCTAACAAAGTTAACTCCACAAAATTAATAATCAAAAAGATCTAGTTATTGTGCATAGGCTTGAATGAAAGAGAGGGAGAATATAAGAGTCGAGAAAATCCTAAGGAGACAAAAGACTTGGATGAAAGGAGAAATGGCTTACAGAGAAAAAATACAAACTAAGTCATTAACAAAGAACTGAAAGAACTTGAACAAAGTTTATCAGACAAGAATTAGAAGTTGAGGTTTTCCATGAAAGAGTGGGCAGTCCTCCAAGGGTCAGACTATTGATATGAACTCAACCCGACCTCTCGGAGAGCTGTGGGTGAAGAGTTAGGGCGATAAATCCCAGTCAGGATTGCGTTGAACATGTCGGTCTTACAACCGGAGCTTATCAAGATTACTTGCATGTATTTCGCCAACCTTTAAATTAAGAACTTCGTGTGTATGACCACTTGACCATAGATGTTGACATGCACCACTATAATCTAATAAAACATAGATAGATAGAAAATAATAACTACAGGATTTTGTAATAAGTCTTAGGGTCGATTTATAAAAGAGAATGAGATTTAAACTAAGTGGACACTATATCTTAAATCGAGCTATAGTGCGATATAATTGGTTGAAACTCCGAGTTGGGATACTGTCCACTTAATTTAAATCTATCCTGTTTTATAATTCCAGCCCTTAGACTCAGTGAAATTTTATACCCATTCAAAAGAAAATAAAAACAAAGGCTAGGCTGCTTCGGGAAACTGCATGTCTTTTTTATTAGAAAGTTATCATATTTGTGTTTATTACTTTGTGACATCATAACCACGCAAACTCGCTTTACTAAATCTACGCTGAAACCGGGACTTGAACCATCGACCTCCAGATTACAAGTCTGCCGCTTGAGGTCGGTTTGTGAGAAGGTAGCACTTAAATTTTAATCTCTAATTACTCGATGAGCACTATGCACTGGAATAATCAGTTAATCTCTCCATTAGCTTGGATTAAAGGATCTCTAATAAACACTCCGATTAGCTTTTAACTATGCACTAGGCTTTAGTGTTTTAGCCCAATCCTAACTTCCAGATAGGAGGGATGGTTCGTGTTCCACTGATGAGACAGCGAGATGAACTCAACAGATCTACAGATCTTCTCCATGCCAGAGGAGTTGTGTTAAGTAACCTCTTGTTTAACAAGACGTTCATTCGTTTAACGTCCATCCAACGACAAAATAATAAATAATATAACTGTAAAAATAAAACGTCATCCAGCGACAAAATAATAAATAATATAACTGTAAAAGAAGAACATCTAAAATCAAACTTATTTAATTAAATTCAAAGAATATAATTTTCGTGATACAAATATAATATTATGTATGTGGTCATTGTTGACTCTGAAACCAGGAATCTCTCCACTGAATGTACAATTACTTGATGTCGAGAATATAGCTCATTACTCTCAATGCTAATATAAATATTTTGGTTTAGTTCTTATCTGAAGCATGTATGTATTCCATGTTTCTCAGGCAGTTTAAGATTCCTTCAATCGCAGAAAAAAGGTCTCTGGACGAAAAGGGCCAAAAGAGAATGTTTAGTCCGTTTTAATGGATGAAAGAATTTTTATGCCTTATTTACTGCTGTCATTATTTTTAAGAGCATGTTTGGAGCAATTTTATTGCGATTCGGATTCAGGAATGGGAAGAAGAGAGTGAAATAAGATCCAAGAAGCACAAACTCCAGCTTATTTTGCTTTTTCAAGGCTAAATTTTAAATATAATTTTATTTATTTTTAAATATGACTTTACAGTTATAAATTTGGAAACGGGAGTGTATTTGTAACAGGTACAAAAAGGGAAGAGTATTTTGCAACAGAAAAATGCTCATAAATAATATTGTATTCCCACACAAATTTTAAATAGTCAAAAGTATTCTTAAGTAAATCGAAAAATGTGCAAATACTCTACAGCTAGTAAACAAAATCCCGCTCATTCCATAAGCTTCCCCACACTCAGCTCAGCCGAGCCGATCCGAACATTTCAATTAATTCAAGGCGCTGCTCTCCGTAAGAAAGCGCGCGCAAATCCCCGCCAATCTCATTAATTAGGGCGTTAAATAGACAGCTAATTCATTTAACTCGAGAGCTCGGCGTGGGAAACGAAGACATGTCAGAAAATAATAGATGAACATCTAATCATATTAGACGCGAGGAGTTGAGAAGACCCGATAAAAATAAAGAGAAGAAGGCAGAGTAACAGGATGAGAGGAGAATGGAGCGAAGAGAAAAATAAACAGAAGAAACAGAGGGACAGGATGAGATGAGAATGGAGTGAAGAGAAAAATAAAGAGAATAAAACAGAGGAACAGGATGAGAGGAGAATGGAGCGAAGAGGAAAATAAACAGAAGAAGACAGAGTAACAGGATGAGAGGAGAATGGAGTGAAGAGAAAAATAAAGAGAATAAAACAGAGTAACAGATGAGAGGAGAATGGAGTGAAGAGAAAAATAAAGATAATAAGTCAGAGTAACAGGATGAGAGGAGAATGGAGTGAAGAGAAAAATAAACAGAAGAAGACATAGGAACAGGATAAGAGGAGAATGGAGTGAAGAGAAAAATAAAGAGAATAAGTCAGAGTAACAGGATGAGAAGAGAATGGAGTGAATAGAAAAATAAAGAGAATAAAACAGATTAACAGGATGAGAGGAGAATGAAGTGAAGAGAAAAATAAAGAGAATAAAACAGATAACAGGATGAGAAGAGAATGGAGTGAAGAGGAAAATAAAGAGAATAAAACAGAGTAACAGGATGAGAGGAGCATGGAGTGAAGAGAAAAATAATAAGAGAAGAATAAATGTAGAGAGACTCTGAAAGCCCTTTGTTGTAAAACTGGCGGCTTTATGGACAGACAAATCAGAGACGTGCTAGCTGATCCTGAACCAGCAGGAACATTGTGAGGTGAACATTTGCGTTTGTGGTGTTAGGGAAGCACAGGAGAACCATTGATTGTGACATTCCTGTTGTAGTATCAGATGTATTCTCTTAAACATGAATCATGGGTGTCCTGGAGAATGCCGAAGAAGAGAAAAAGACGAAGAAAAAGAACTTGGGTGAATGTGCAACCATTATAACCTCACTCTAGAACTAGAATTAGACTGAGGGCATCAAGCATGTAAGAAGAAAAAGATTTAAAAGTGCCAAAAGTCTTGTAAGGCTTTTAGTTAGGGAAATATCATTCATTGTCAAAGACAACCTAATTTATAGATAAAAAAATTCATACATTCCACTCAATCGCTCAATCCACGCTCTGGGAGGTAGTTAAACACATACCTATGTATCTAAAGGCCCCAAAGCTGAGAATTTACCACTGTCGTAGTGTACCAGTCACTCCTCAAGCGAAGAGAGGAAAGATGATTTAAATGGAACAATGAAATAATAGATAAAACAAGGTGATAGACAAACGGAGAGGATGGAACAAAGAAGAAGATCAATACAAAGAAGGGTAAAGAGGAAAATCAGGATAAGGATGTAAAGGGTAGAGGAGAGCTGTTCCGGTGAACTGATGGAACAAAAAGCGAGAGGCTAAAGCAGAGAAAAACAAGACTTAGGGTGAGAGGCTGGGGATCTGAGGCAAACTCATGAAAAAGGAATTAGAAGGTAAAACAAGCTTAGATAATGTTTTTCAGGGTGTACTGAGTTTGAAGGATCCTTCAGAGCAAGAGTTTACCAAACACAACACTTGACAATACCAGGAGGTTTCATACTAGGGTAATATTTTAAACACCCATGTAAGTAATATACATACATTTATGCAGATATGTTTTCATGTTAAGCACATCTTGTTAGTACTTGTAAATGCCATTAAAGGCTCTTGAGAAAGTTAGAAACTTTCCTGTTGCACCTAAGGGAAATAATGATGAAAGTACTTTTTTTTAATTTTTGTAAAAAAAGTGTATTTAATTATTCAAATTATTTGATATTATGTAAGACCTGAACGGACCCAAATGTTTTACATTTCAAAACAGCATTTTGTTTTCACACTGTTTTGTAGATATTTAATTTGCAAATATTATTAATTTATGTAAAGTAATATTTAATTATTTAATCTCCGTCGCCGTCGCGTTGCTGAGGAAATTCAAGAAGAGTCTTCTTCAATTAATCTTGCAACCTTCAGGTAGAAGTTGGACTGTTAGGTAGCTTTAATAGCACATGTCAACATACGAGTATTATAAAACTTAATTAGTTACTCGAACCTATGTATGTACAGTTGTATATAGTACATAGTATATGTATACAGTATACAGGCCTCACATACCTCCGTCCGTTGGTAGTGGGTATTGTTTCTCACCTAATTGATAGGGGAGCCCATAACCATTGAGTAGTATCGTCATGAATAGTTGAAGTAGGATAATGGAATAGAGTATCAAAATTACAAAGGAAAATACATACGAACTAGGTTTAGCGTAAGTATAGCACGCTCGTTTTGTTTTACTTGGCGTTGCAAAACTAGCGTGTTGCTTGATTTCGTCCCATCTCCTGCACTGGACAAGACTGCAGTTGGACGCACTCTCCAACAAGTTTACGACTTGCCAGACCTTGAAGACAAATTGTTTTTACGACTACGAGTAAAGCACATTTTCGAGCTAAAAATAAACACATAATAATAACCACTGGGCCCTCTGGACTCAGCATGCTTTTCATGTCACCCAAGTAGATTTGTAGAATCAACCTCAGTAGCTATACATTGTGTGAGTACTTTGAGCAGTGGTCTTCTTTTTTTTTTCTTTTAACAATCTGTTCTTGACAAATTAGTTGACATTTTCAATGAATTTCTCATCGGTTCTTCAACTTTTTTCCCAATAAGTGTTTGATAGGAATTGTTTGCTCATGTGTTCATATTATTCTGAATAGATTTGAGAAATTGACAATGTCAGGGAGATTTTGCGGTAGTCTTCGTCTTTTTCTGCTGTAAGGTTTTCTATGTCCCAGGTTATGGGGGTGTTTTTTAAGGAATTTTGATGTCCTAGTGTAGGTAGATGTATTCTGTAGGTATTCAAGTATATATGAACACGTGTTCGATAGTTATTTTTATTTCATCTACGAAATTAGTTTTTCAATAGCACCTTACTTCAGTACATTTCATAAAGCATAGGTGACTGTAGTATTGTGGCCAGTCACAGAAAAAGCTTATTCTGGTTGTCAAAGTTTGTGTTGAAATAAATGTTGTTACGTTCTACAATTCCCTCTTGTTTTTAGTGTATTAATTAGATAGAACATTTGGCGACGAGATAAATGGAAAACAAAAAGTTACTGGGTCACATTGAACAGTTCAATGAAGAGGAAACCGACTGGACTTCGTATGTGGAGCGGCTGGAGCTTTTCCTGGAGTGCAATGGAGTCACTGAGGAAGACGAGAAGAAAGTAAAGATTGCACTGACCTTGATGGGCGGTAAAGTATTCGCCGTGGCTAAGGATTTGTGTTTTCCAGGAAAACCACAAGAGGAAAAGTGGGACGATCTCAAGGTAAAACTTCAAAATTATTTTTCACCTAAGAAATATTTTCTTACTGAACGAATTAAATTTGAAGAACGTACACAGCAAGTAGGTGAATCCGTACAAGAGTACGCGAGAACAATTAAGGCGATTGCTGCTGATTGTAAATTTGGAAATGATTTGAAAGAAAGACTTGGAGACAGGTTGATGAGTGGACTTCAGAATAAAGATGTGAAAAGAAAATGTAGAATGGAAAAAGAAGACAAGTTAACATTTGATCTAGTGCTACAGACTGCTATTCAAATTGAACAGACAGAAAATGATCTTAAAGACGAAAATAAATTGCGAGAAGTTCACAAGTTTGAAAATAACCAGCGACATCTCCAAATTGCTCCTCACAACAGTAAAAATAGATCTAACGACAGATTTTCTAGTTCACAGATACAAGCAGGGAAAAGCGACATACAGTGCCTCTGTTGTGGTAGACATGGCCATGATTTCACTACATGTAGGCTGAGGTTCTACAAGTGCCATGTTTGCGGGGGTCAAGGACATCTGAAGCGGATGTGTAAGGGTCAGCAGAAGCAGCATTACGTGGATGTTGTACAGAAAGTTGAACACAGCACAATAGAAGAGAATATTTCACATTTGTTGTCCATCAATAGTTTGAACTATGTGGAGAGGTTTCAAGTTAGTACGCAAGTAGAGGGTAAGCCTATCAAATTTGAATTGGATACGGGTGCCTCGGTGTCAATTATATCTGAGAAACTCTATAATGAAATGTTTAATGATATAAGATTAGAACAAACTAATTTAAAATTGGCATACTGGGGCAATGAAAGTGTACACTTACTGGGTTGTATAAACGTGAACGTAAAAATTCAGTCTGAGCAGCATGAATGCACCCTGTATGTGCTCAAAGGAACTGGATGTGCCCTTCTAGGAAGAGAATGGATATTTATGTTTAATACATTAAAAAGTCATTTTGAATGTTTCCAAGATAAAGTTAATAAAATTGTAACATGTAAAGACATTGAAAAAATAATTGATATGTACCCTAATGTTTTTTCCCAAAGATTGGGCAAGTACAATGGCGAGAAAGTAAGCTTGAGGTTGACCGCTGATGCTAAGCCCAAGTTTGTGCAGCCGAGGTCTGTACCGCTGATGCTGAGGACAAAAGTTGAGGAGGAGTTGCAGCGCCTGGAACGTGAAGGTATAATCAGCAAGGTCAGCTACTCGCAGTGGGGAACGCCGATTGTACCTGTGCTGAAGCCCAACGGTGACATACGTATCTGTGGAGACTATAAGGTAACATTGAATCCTTACTTACTACTTGAGCGCCATCCTATTCCTCGAATTGAAGAACTGTTAATTGGAATCAAGACTGGTGGTAAATTTTTCTATTCTAGATCTCAGCCACGCGTACCAACAAATGGTATTAGAAGATAATGCCAAGGAATTAGTAGCCATCAGTACACACAAGGGTGTTTATATATATAATAGAATGCCATTCGGTATATCATCAGCACCAGGTATATTTCAAAAAAGAATTTCGGAGGAGTTCCGTGACATAGAAAATGTAAAAGTTTATTTTGATGAAATTCTAATTTTTGGTGAGGATGAAAACGTTCACCATAAAACATTGATTCAAGTGTTGGACAAATTGAATATGATGGGTTTAACTTTGTCTAAAGAGAAATGCATGTTTTTTCAAAAGCAAATTAAATTCTTGGGCTATCTAATTGACGAAGATGGTATTCGGCCGGGCCGGGAAAAAATTGAAGCTCTACTGCACGCCCCACAGCCTGAAAATGCGAAACAGTTGCAGTCCTTTCTAGGTCTAGTGAACTATTATCGAAAGTTCATTCCTGACTTGTCTGCTATACAAAAACCCCTAAATGATTTACTTTGTAAAAATACCGATTTCTATTTTGATGTTAATTGTCAGGAGGCGTTTCTTAAAATCAAGAAATTGCTAACTGAAGATAATGCACTACTTCATTTTGACACAACGAAACCAATCATACTAGCCTGTGATGCAAGCGCCTATGGAATCTCTGCAGTGATGCTTCAGCCTGATGATAAGAAGCGGGAGAGACCGGTAGCTTTCGCGTCCAGAAGATTGAACAAAGCGGAGGAAAATTACAGTCAGGTAGATAAGGAAGCATTAGCCATTGTCTTTGGAGTAAAAAAATTTGATCAACAGTTATGGGGTCAGAAGTTTACAATAAAAAGTGATTGTAAGGCTCTCGCTAGTATATTTGGATCCAAACATGGTTTTCCTCAAATGGCAGCCAGCCGACTGCAAAGATATGCCGTTTTCCTCTCTGGGTATAATTTTGACATAGAATACATTACATCAGAAAAAAATGTTCTCGCTGATGCATTGTCAAGAATGCCCCTCGATAAAGCTGGACCGGAAATAAATAATGCTAATTACTTGAAATTTATCTGTGAAAACAATGTATTGGATACAGCTAAAATTCGGTCGGCAACTAATCAGGATGAGGTGTTACAAAAAATAAAGCACTATATGTTAAACGAATGGCCTGAGAGATCAACAATATCAGAAGATGAAAAGAAATACTATAGCAAGAGAGAGGAGCTTACTCTTGAGGATAATATTATCATGTGGGGTTATCGTGTGGTAGTGCCTGCTAGTTGCACGAGCCATTTGCTGAGAGAATTACATTTAAATCACTTAGGAATAACTAAAATGAAATCAGTAGCCCGTAGTTATTTCTGGTGGCCTGGAATGGATTCCGACATCGAGAAAATTGCTAACAGTTGTCTTGAATGTATTCAGAACAGACCAAGCAGCAGAAAGTGTCGCTACACATGTGGGAGTATCCGACTGAACCGTGGCGGAGGCTACATATTGATTTCCTGGGACCTTTCCGTGGTAAGATGTACCTGGTTGTAGAAGATGCTTTTTCTAAATGGATTGAAGTGTTCAAGATGAACTCTACAAACTGTCAAAGTGTTGTTGAGAAATTTTATGAATTGTTTTCAAGGTTTGGTCTACCAGATTACATAGTAAGTGATAATGGGCCGCCATTTCAGTCTCAAGAATTTAAAGCATTTCTTAGTAGGAACGGCATCGTACATAAGACAAGTCCACCCTATTCTCCTCAATGTAATGGACAAGCAGAATCTGCGGTAAAAATAATCAAGTCATTTTTAAAGAAAATGCCAGACGATACACAACTACAGCGTTTCTTATTTGATTATAGAATTTCAAAACATACAACTACAAATAAGAGTCCAGCTGAGTTGTTGCAGAATAGAGTTTTGAAAACTAGATTTGACCTTATTAGGCCGAAAAAAGCCGAAAAAACTGAACCAGAAGAAAAATGTTATAGTAAAATCTGTAGTACCCAAGATAACAGAGTGCAGTTCATGAAAATTTTCAACGAAGGGGAAAACGTATGGGTGCGAGATTACAAGACAAACAATCATAAGTGGACAAACGGTGTGGTGCATAAGAAACTTGGCAATGTAGTTTATTTGGTACGTGTTGGTGTCCAGGTATGGAAACGTCATGCAGATCAGATGATGAAATTTAAAGGGGAGAGAAGTAGTATTGTTAATGAAGTTTTTCGTGAACCCGAACAAGCAAGATATGTGTATTCAAGTAAGAGTACTACGAGCAGTGCGGCAAGTGATTTCAGTGACGCCGAATATGAAAGCTGTGAGTCCGAGTCCAGTGATGAACATGAGGAGCAAGTCGAGTCAAGTCAAATTGAAAGCTGTGAGTCCGAATCCAATGATGAACATGAGGAACAAGTGGAGTCAAATCAAGTTGAAGAACCTCGGCGGTATCCTAGACGTCTAAACCGTAGACCACCAGAGCGATACCAGTGATGTCAACTTGTGGTGAAGCGAACGCTTTTTTATGCACTGGGAGAATGTAGTATTGTGGCCAGTCACAGAAAAAGCTTATTCTGGTTGTCAAAGTTTGTGTTGAAATAAATGTTGTTACGTTCTACAATTCCCTCTTGTTTTTAGTGTATTAATTAGATAGAACAGTGACAACTATTAAAAATATTTAGAAAAGGTGTACATAATTTACTTTTTATATTTCTGATTGGGAGATACATGACACGCTTCACTCGACTGGGGGATGTTATACAGTTACGGTAATATCTGTGTTAGCCCAAAAGACAATAACACAATTCATTGAGGCCCTGGGTTTGAATTACAAGAAGCATTCAGCCAAAAAATTTGGAAGTGTCAAAAACAACCAACTGAACAAACCATGAGAAAGAAGTTAAACTGTCTATTAAGGATTAAGGTTTGAAATGGGAGTAACCAGCTAATGCTCTCATGAGGTACTTAAACCTCATGGTACCTGGTATTGTACTCACACTGAATGAAGATTAGTTCAAAATAAATGTACGACATATATAAAGCCATATCCTAATATGTATAATTGTAAGTATTGTAGTCGTAAGTATAAATTGTAAGTGTTGTAAAAAAAAATCAAGCAAACAATACTATACTTTAATAAAAGGGAAAATGAAACGTAGTCAGGACGTCTGCTAATAGAGTTAGAAGTCTTGCAATCAGCATGCTTTTTGTCCTGATAAAATTATTGCCTTACATAGTAATTTTATAGTTGGTCTTGGTAGTTACAATAAAGACTTTCATAAAAGGTGTTAAGTTTTATTTTACAATCTTCTGTACTTTCATAACTTTTTGTCCCGTCTTGAACTTTCCACAGTTTGTTCACCTTTTGTGGAACCGTTATTTTCTCAACATGTTTGAATGAAATTTTTGCAAACAACGCAAAAGAGTTCGCAACCAATTCTAAAGTTCAACTAATTCATAGTTAAGGATCTTAACTATACAATACTTACAATCCATTAAAAGATTAAAATAGATTTAAATTTTAAGATGTTCGTTTGATAAAATCGCATTTATAAAATTTGATAAAATCGATATATCCGTTATTTTTTACTTTCTATTGCCTATAAGCTATGGGCGCATTACGATTCGGCCCAAAAAGGTTTATGAAAAAGGTTTTCGATTTCAGGTAAAAAAGGTCACCGAACGATTCGTCCCAAAACGTTATCTTGACCAAAAAATAAACAACACGATTCGGCCCAGAGCAACATTCTAAGTACCGTACATATTGAGGGATTTTTTATTATTCAACATTAAATTACAAAATTACCTTCTATGTATATCAGGCTTTGGCCTTCTATGTATTATCCCTAACCCGACTATATTCTTGATGCATGGCCTTCTATGTATTTACCTAACCCTACTATATTCTTGAGGCATATCCTTCTATGTATTTCACCTAACCCTACTATATTCTTGAGGCATGGCCTTCTATGTATTTTACCTAACCCTACTATATTCTTGAGGCATGGCCTTCGATGTATTTTACCTAACCCTACTATATTCTTGAGGCATGGCCTTCTATGTATTTTACCTAACCCTACTATATTCTTCAGGCATGGCCTTCTATGTATTTTACCTAACCCTACTATATTCATGAGGCATGGCCTTCTATGTATTTTACCTAAGCCTACTATAATCTTGAGGCATGGCCTTCTATGTATTTTACCTAACCCTACTGTCAAACACTCAAATAAACACTGATAACAGAGATGACTGTTAATGATTCAAAACAATGTTTCCATACTATTTTATAGGGATTTTTTGGTGGAATGAAAGTGGGACTTTTTGTTGGAATAAATGTGGGATTCTTTGTGTGGGATCAAAACTTGATAGTGTGTTTTGGGACGAATCGGGTTATGGCCGAATCATGCTGTGTTTTTTTGTGTTTTTTTTTTGGGCCGAATCATGCTATGGAAAAGGTCAACTCAGGTAATTTGGGCCGAATCGTGAAGTTCCCTAAGCTATAGAAAGTATTGTTTTTTTTGGCATTTCCTTTTAGAATCTACGCTTAAGCATTATTTGTACATACATAGATACTTTCTGGTTCTATTCTACTGACACACTTCTTCATTTCAAATCACTCTACTCTTCTTATTCAGTATGATAAACTCCTTTTCCAGAAACTGTCTCCTCTACCACGCTCCAGATCAATTATCTCGGCAGCAGGATATTCATTGTGTCACTTGAAGTCATTTGTTACTCTCA
Source organism: Bactericera cockerelli (assembly GCA_024516035.1). Lineage (NCBI taxonomy): Eukaryota > Metazoa > Arthropoda > Insecta > Hemiptera > Triozidae > Bactericera > Bactericera cockerelli. The sequence continues at coordinate 24,550,650 of CM044958.1, forward strand.
ACACCTTGCTGCTATCTGCTATCTCCGGGCTTCCGTTCCTTTATCTCAATCTTTTCCTTCTCAAATTGATGTTTAGGCAAACACACTTTAGAGACACCCCGCACTTGAGAAATATATCTTCCATTACGAGGGGAAAACAAGTAACGGTTTTTAATATACCTACGTATAAAAGTTTCCATAAGAGTTACACGTTGGCTATGCAAAATACATACACTTAAGAGAATACCTTTTGTTTACTTGATTACATTATATAATCATATTGAATATATTACTAGTACACATACATAATAAAATATTTTAAGTAAATGTTGAAACAAGAGACGGATCCATAGTATACAATTTAGAAAATGGTACAGGAGAGCGAATGAAAGGGGAGATGTATTGTTTGAACTCCTCGTATCTCATATGACATAATAAAATATGGGAACAATCGTTTCTGTTTTATTTGCCTTTTCTCTTTTATTTATTCAGAGGCACAAAATTTCCCCCATCAGCTACCTGGGGAGTCCTGGCTGATGGTAGGAGCATGTTCAATCTCCCATCAGTACTATGGAACTTGTGGAAATTATTTTTTACAGTTGGAAGTACTTGCAACAGGTCCAAGCTCATGTCTATGTACCGTACAAGTGTATGCTACATGCACATCCGCTTGGAGATGAAAAATGGATCTCAATCAAGCCATTCAGTAGTAAAATAATTATGTATTTGTATGTAGGTAAAGTTGTAATACTTCGTTCTAATAGGTAAAAGAGGTAAATTACGGATATATTGTCAACATTATTAATAGATAGGATATGACATCGAATATTTTTTATCATCACTCAAAAATATTGGGCTATTGGGTAATGATGAAAAATCCAATTACCAGACTCGAACCTAATAATAATAACTGTCCGTATTGAAGACCTCAATGCTATCAATTGGTGAAACATTTCAGTGACCGCCATGTAACATCTCTATCTACTTGACCTCCCTCATATCTCCCCTACGAGGAAAACAACTTTAGTGTGACATAAAAACAAACTGTCCAGCAATTTTATCGTCATAAGTTCAGCTGACAACTTACAATATTCTATCATTATTGATTATAGTTTCTGGAAACGGACAGAAGGGTAGGAGCAGTAACTGGGAATAGTATCTGATTGAATGTGAAGAAACGGGAGACTATAGGGGAGCGAGGAGGCATTGAGTTAGATAGAAGGAAAAGAGATAGACAAGACAGTAAAGAGAGGCAAAGACGCAAAACTAAAGAACTAGAAAGAAATAGATAAAATAATAATGTGAAAAATGAGGAAAAGAAAGAGAGGGTGAAAGACATACAAAGCAAAGAGAAAAGGTAAGACGCAAGGAAAACACACAGAAATGAGCGAAGTATTGCTCAAGAAGAAAAGATTAAGGCATTAATGAAAATATTTACCTTGTCTTCTTTACTCACGGTTTTATCATTAAGTAAAGAAAGAAGATTTCTTCTCCTATTCTTTATCCACCCACCTCCATCTCATTCAAATTACTATGGCTGGAACACAGTTGAATAAGTATGATGATAATACTATCGTCTAATATAAGATATGTACACTGCCTGATTAGGATTCATGAGTCCCATTATTTCAACAGTAACCCCCAAGAGGGCCAAGAAGTACTATTATGTACTCAAAACTCCAAAATGGGGGGATAACTTGTCATACATAATGTGTACCAGAAGATCTAAGAATACATCACCTTTAAGAGTTAAAGATGTCTCCAAATAATTAACAAAATTCGTGGTAACTCGAATTAAAAAGTTTGAATGCATTGAGGAGCAGATTCCACACGTACAAAAGTGCGAGAACATAGAATCTTGAAGTTCATGAAGCCATTAGAGGACTCCACGGGGGGGGGGGGGGGAGACATGGGAGAATAATAAGAGAAGGAGGACTGGAAGACGTACTTTAGAGAAATTTGAGGAGAAGAAGATGTAGAAGAGAAATAAAGAAACTCACAAAGAGAGAAGTGAGGGAGACTTTGATAGTGATGTGAAAGGAGAGAGAGACATAAGAGGGCGATGAAATATACATTATACTACAGTACATTCAGTAATAGGGGAAGTGGAAAAATATAGAAAGTGAGGAGGAGGAGTGGTAGAAAGGGAAATAAAACAGAGAACAGAGAGTGTGAAAGAGATATCTTCCCAACATCAGCTTTCCAATCAGCAATAATAACAGCTTTTATTCCTATTATATCTGCTCTATTTTCTCTCTCTCTCTCTTTTCTCTCTCTCTTCTCTCTTCTCTCTCTCTCTTCTCTCTCTCTCTCTCTCCTCTCTCTCTTCTCTCTCTCTCTCTCTTCTCTCTCCTCTTCTCTCTCTCTCTCTCCCTCTCTCTCTTCTCCTCTCTCTTCTCTCTTCTCTCTCTCTCTCTCTCCCCCATCATCCATCTCTGTATTTTGCATTGATGAAAATGTAATTTTCTGTCAAAATGTCTGATTTTGGTGTATACATAGAGAGAGCTTTCTATAGGACCAACAGTATTTATTATTATAGACTGGTTGAAGTTCCACAAGAGAAGCACTAAACCCTGAGGTAATGCCACTCGGCACTTCCAGGGAAACAACTAAAAAAAACCTAATATAAAATTTTCGGAAGTAATTATGTAAATGAAGGGGTTTTTAGACGGTAAAAAACCTACTCGCTGGCCCATAGAAATTTACCAACGCCGGTGTTTGATGCAAATTTTATCCCTTCTAGAGAAAAGAGAATACTTTCCTTATTATAGAATAAGGAAAGTAAAAAACAGAAGCACCAAATAACACACCGACCCCTATTTTAAGGGATAGTGTCCACTTAGATTTAATCCAATCCTAACCCTAAATATCACTTCCATCATAGTTAGAACATATTGATTTAGCTTTATCTTAATATATAAATCAAAGACACTCACTGACCAGACCACTGACTGATCATCGCTCTACAGCCCAAACCGTAAGTCCTAGGAAGCTGAATTTGTAGTAGCTTTGTCTATAGTCTAGATTGCAATAAGACGGGATTTTTCGAAACTCCCACTACAACACCTCTTGGCGAAAAGGATTTTGCTTTCACGTCATGCTCGCCCGCAAAGCGGCGACAGCCCGCTTGTATTAAATAATCACAATAGGAAAATCCATTACAAAGAACAGTCCCATCTAATATCGCCTCAATAAGAGAAACATAGAGAAGGAAAAACAAGTGGAAAATAAATTTCTTTTGAGGAGGGGAAAAAGAACAACCTATTGTTTCAAGTGGGATACATGAGAAAGTAATTGAAATGATGAAATCTCAATTTGGAGGGAGATGGAGAGCGATGCGTGGACGGATATGGTGGGATTTTTTGGAGCAGTCACATCTGGCAACCCTGGGGAGTTATCCTGGGGCGGAGGTGTGATGCCGTCTGAATGGTGTGGCAATCCTGGAGGCGCGAGGAGAGGAAGTGTTCCACCCGCGGAGCAGGGGATCAATAGTTCAGCAATATTGGTGCAACCCTTTCTAATTCAACAAATCAGGATTGCCACTCAAAGAGGCAATGCCGGAAGCATATTGTCATTGCTTCCGATGAAAAGTGACGATGACCCATTGTTTTACATATAAATATAAATATTATCTTCTATCATATTACATCATTATTAATAAAAATAAAAAAAACTTTACACCAACACGTATTATTATAATACAAGTTGATAAATGCATAGTAATTACTTCCTAGAAAATAACAAAAGCTAAACAAAACGACGTAACTAATTTAAGGATTGTTCTGATCAAACCCTCAGTATTTCATGCTCGATTTTGCAGAATTTCAACATGAAATACCCACTGGTTTCCAAATTTGCAATATTGCCTGCTAATACTTATGTACATACAAGGTGTCCATTTTTTTTTTAAAAAATTCAGGTACTTAGGGACATTCTAATAAAAATAATCTTATATCCATATTTCGAAAAATGCCGTCGACCTATACACAAAATAATAACTCAGTTTTCAATGAAAATAGGTACAAAATGTTACGGTTTTGGTATTTACTTGGAAAATTTACTGAGTAAGCATTATACACAAAGACACCAGAACATTTTCCTATTTCACAATTCAAATTACTTATTTTTCAAATACCAAGTGTCTTAATTCTGAATGACTCGCAAGGGCTCTGAATGTTACAGACCTCCGTTTTAATAAATATTCATTAAAAAAAAAAAAAACTTGGGGACACCTTGTATGAGTTATTGCTGAGAATCAATTCAGGGCTTCA